>JADLZN010003693.1:0-108532 GCA_018155175.1 Sinocyclocheilus anophthalmus
GGGTTGGGGGGGGGGGGGGGGGGGGGGGGGGGGGGTGGGGGGGGGGGGGGAGGGGTGTGGGGGGGGGGGGGGGGAGGGGGGGGGGGGGTGGGGGGGGGGGGGGGGGGGGGGGGGGGGGGTGGGGGGGTGTTTGTTTTTTTTTTTTTTTTTTTTTTTTTTTTTTTGTTGTTGTTGTTGTTGTTTGTTTGTTATTGTTTTTTATTTTTCCGTGTTTTTCGGTTTTGGGTGGTGTGGTTGTTTTTTTTGTTTATTTTTTTGTGTTTTTTTTGGGTTTGGTTTTTTGGGTTTTTGTCTGCCTTTTTTGTGTTGGGTATTTGTGTGATTTTCGTTTGTGTGGTTCTTGGTTGGTTTCGCTGTGGTGTGGGGTTGGGGTGGCTTCGCTGTGGGTGGTGGGTGGTGGGTTATTTTGGTTGGGTGTTGTCGTTTTGGTGTGTGTTTTTGTTCTTGTTTTTGGTGGTGTTGGGCGGTTGTGGGGGGTGTATTGGGTGGGGGTGGGTGGTGGTGGGGTGAGGGGTATGGGGGGGGTGGTTGTCGGGGTGGTTGTTCGTTGTTGGGGGTGGTTGTGGGGGTGGGGGGTGCCGGGGGTTTGGGTTTTGGGGTGGTCGGCGTGGAGTTGCTGGGTGGTGGGTGGGTGGGGGGGGCGGCTGGTTTGGTGGGGTTTGGGGGGGTGAGGGGGTGGTGGTTTTGGGGGGGTTGGTGGGGTGGTGGTGGGTGTGGGGTTCCGGCCCCGCCGTCCGTCTCTTGTGGTTCCCTTTGCTCCTGCCGTGCCCCCTCTCCTTCGCCTCGAGTTTCTCCCCTTGTTGATTGTGGCCTGTGGAATTTTGGTCCACTCCTCTTCAATGGCTGTTTGAAGTTGCTGGATATTGGCAGGAACTTGAACACGCTGTCGTATACGCCGATCCCCAACATGCTCAATGGGTGACATGTCCGTTGAGTATGCTGGCCATGCAAGAACTGGGAATTTTTCAGCTTCCAGGAATTGTATACAGATCCTTGCAACATGGGGCAGTGCATTATCACGCTGCAACATGAGGTGATGGTCGTGGAAGAATGGCACAACAATGGTCCTCAGGATCTCTTCACGGTATCTCTGTGCATTCAAAATGCCAACAATAAAATGCACCTGTGTTAGTTGTCCATAACATACACCCGCCCATACCATAACCCCACTGCCACCACGGGCCACTCGATCCACAACATTGACAACAGCAAACCGCTCACCCACACAACGCCATACACGCTGTCTGCCATCTGCCATCTGCCCTGTACAGTGAAAACCGGGATTCATCCGTGAAGAGAACACCTCTCCAAAGTGCCAGACGCCATCGTATGTGAGCATTTGCCCACTCAAGTCGTTTACGACGACAAACTGCAGTCAGGTCGATACCCCGATGAGGACGACGATCATGCAGATGAACATCCCTGAGACTGTTTCTGACAGTTTGTGCAGAAATTATTTGTTTATGCAAACCAATTGTTGCAGCAGCTGCCCGGGTTGCTGGTCTCAGATGATCTTGGAGCTGAAGATGCTGGATGTGGAGGTCCTAGTCTGGTGTGGTTACACGTGGTCCTCTGGTTTTGGGAGGCCGGCTTGGAATGTATACCAAATTCCTGAAATGCCTGTTGGAGAGTTCTTATGTAAAAAACGGTGAGTAAATGAACATTCACTGTCACGTCACACTCCGTCTGGTGGACAGTTCCTGCAGTCAGCATGACCAATTGCCACTCCCTCAACTGGCGAGCATATATGGCATTGTGCGGTGGGATAAAACTGCACATTTTGAGTGGCCTTTTTATTGTGGCACCGAAGGCACACCTGTGCAAAACCATGCGTCTATCAGCATCTTGATCATGCCACACCTGTGCGGTGGAATGGATGATCTCGGCAAGGAGAATGCTCACGAACACAGATTTATAACCAGATCTCGGACAATATTTGAGAGAATAGCCTTTGTGTACATATAAAGTCCTTAGATCTTTGAGTTCAGCTCATGAAAAAATGGGGGCAAAAACAAAAATGTTGCATTTATAATTTTGTTTCTGTATTTGATAAATTCTGTGATGTTTTTTGGTACAAGTCAATAATTTTTTTCTGCAAGCTTTATGAAGGCAAATTTTAAGGCATTAAGACTAATTAAGTAAATTTAAGCAATTAATTAAAAAGAGACATAATACATCAATGTTTTTGAAATGTAAATGTCTTGGGAGCAGAAAAAAGCAACTTTGAAACTGCAGTATCCAAAGATCTCCATTACTTTAATTCATTACAAATAAATAAACAAATTTTATTTCAAATTTACCTTAAATCAAGATACATTTGCTTAAAGCAAAATGACATAGAATAATAAGTCTTGTTTTCTGAGAAAGTGAACAAAATAAAGTGAACTAAAGAAAAACAAGAACATATATATGTCAATGGACTCAAAAAATCAACTTGTTCAGAGAGAAAACAAGTTTTCATACCTCATTGACAGTAATCTGTTCTTGTTTTAAGCACAATCACTTCATTTTGTTCAATTTCTCAGAAAACATGACTTCAGCTATCTTCATTTTGCATCTCATTCATTTGAGACATTAATTTGAATGCAACATGTAATGACGTTATGAATTTAGACGTTCTGCCTCCAGTTAAGAACCTTTTAGGCTTAATTTTGGAGTTTCTTCACTTTAAGACCTGCACTCTCATATAAGCTAACTCTCAACTCTCACTGAGCAATGACTAAGTTAACTTTTTTATTATCCTGCTGCCAGCGCGTACATAAAAGTAATACAGTGAAAAAGTATGTTTTTATGGCAATACATCTTCAAATTCACATCAAAGCACATTAATTTTGTAAAAGTTGCACTTCAAAATGCACTGCATAACAGCAATGACCGAGCATGTCTGCTGAGGAGGAAAACACTGAACAAGTGTCTGCATTATTTCAATCCAGGTCATAGCACCCAAAAACAGACAAATGCAGCATGAAAGCATCAAAGCAGGACAGACAGTGTCATCTCATAGTTTTGTGGTATAGCTGAGAGCCGTTCGTACACAAATACACACGGCAGAACCCCGAGAGCGCAGCACCTACTCATTAAAAGTGCTAGACTGTGAACTATCTATTTTTCAACACAACCCAGCATTTCAGAAATAATAAAACATTTCGGGTGGGATGCAACCATGAATAGCTCCTGCACATTATTGCGAGTCTTTCTGCGTGTGTCTGCGAGTGAGATTGTCTGTCAGTTTAAATGTAATTTGGGCACTAGTACATCTCAAAAATAACTATGTACAAGACAGAAATTATAAGTGCCCAAAACCAACAATATATACTTAGGGCTGCCAAAAATGGTTTTTTAAAATTGCCTTGAAAAATAAAAACATCAAATGGTGCCCAAAAATAAACCCAGAGGACATTAGAGGTACACAAATGTCAAAACAAACACATGAAGTCTTAAACTGGTACTGAATGGCCAGACGCATTTAAGTTATACACACTTTCTCCTGCTGAAAACCATCTCTGCAATGATTGATGGATCTAAGATTAGACACAAAAGGAAAAGGGTTTGAGCTAGTAGTACTGAGAGCAGTGTTTATGGTTGGTTGGGGCAGTGACTGGTCAGCAGGGGTCAGCAGATCAGTAATGAAGATTCCTTTCCTACATAAACGTTAAAAAAAGTGAAAAAAAAAAGTGGCATTATGTTGTTCCCTCATTAAACTCATTTTCAGATAATGCCCTTCCTACACAAACAGACCAGCCACATGTTTGACACCGCAATCTCATTCTGCAAATGACACCAGGTGAGAAAAACTGCATGCAGCATTAAAATAGTCAATACAGCACATGATAATTAATGGAAAGTACAAAAGATCTGGTAGTTAACAACATGTCCAGCAGTGCCAGCAATGTCACGTCATACACTTCAAAAAGAACTATTTTCAGATGCTTGTTACATGCTATTATGATCATTTGTACTTTGTAAGAATATTTGTACTTTTAAAAATATGTCACCACTTTCGATTTAAAGGGATAGTTCACACAAAAATGAAAATTTACTGTTAATTTACTCTCCCTCAGGTCATCCAAGATGTGGGTGACTTTTTTTCTTCAGTAGAACACAAATTATGATGTTTAAGTCCAGCCGTTGCAGTCTATCAGACGTATAATGCATGGCAATGGTAACAAAATTATGAGAGTAAAAAAAACATGCTCAGACAAATCCAAATTAAACCCTGCGTGTGTCTCGTGACGACACATTGATGTCCTAAGACACTAAACGATCGGTTTGTGCGAGAAACCGAACAGTATTTCTATAATTTTGTATGATAATTCCATCACCCACCCCCATAATACTGTCACACCTCAAATAATGCTCCACTCTACATTAATAATGTGTGTAAGACTCGAATACAGTTATGAAGTAATCATTTTATGACTAATAAATATTTCAGTGAGTAAAACTGTCTGTGTCTATAGTATTAAAGACTACACAACATTATTATATTATCTTTAAATACATTTTTAAATGGTTATTATTTTAAATTATTGTCCCTGGGTTAGTAGGGTACTCTTGTAATAAAGTAGCGGTGGTAGCGGATAGATTTTAAGTATCAATTCTGCTTTAAAAGATGCGATCTAATCCTGTTTTCATGAAATAAGCCTGCTCCCGATCAGGTTTAAGTTTAAGGACCTGTTGCTATGACGGCAACTCTGGGATGAGCTTCGAAGAACCAAACAATCCATGATCATGCCAAATCGTCAACAATCAAATCCAGCTAACTGAGTTAGCGACGTACGAAGAACGGGCCCCAGAAAGTGAAGTGATATAAACAGTGACCTTCCCTTGCCCTAATGTACAAACCAACAGCAACTTTGGCCAATCAATATACTGGACTGTTTAATTAACAGCTGCCGCAACCAATCGTGTGAGATTGTGGGCGGGATTGCTTGTTTGAGCGACCAATGACAAACAGACAGTGCTCAGGGAAACCTGTTTGTAAATAGTCAACTCAGGGTATTCCTGCAATACTGAAGGCTGCAGTTTCAGCATTTCAAGGACCCTAGAATTAAATGTTTTTTTGTATTTTGTTTGTTTATTGTATGTATGTATGTATTAGCAGTTTATACTGTTTTATAGCACTTGCTATTTCATTCTGTATTTGTATTATTATTTATTTGTTATTTGGTTGTTTAATTGTATACATTTAATTATTGTCCTCATCAACCCCTAACCCTAAACATAGCCTACCCTTTGGTAACCCTTTTGAAATATTAATCTAATTTGACAACATCCAGCAGCACAAATAACTGTTTTTGCATAGCTATAGGCTAATAAATGGAGGTTGCTGGCATCGCCTCACACACTCAAGTTCATGCTAGCTCTTACGTTAAAAATAATTAGACGGAAAGATAAAAAAAAAAATTGCCGTGGATCTAGTCTTTGCATCTGTTTGTTTGATGTTTGAATCAGGTCTCCTCTGTTGGAATAGAATTGTCTAGGTGGCGTTGTCACAAAAAATAGGGTCCTAGAAATGCTGCAGCCTCCGGTATTGCAGGAGTATTGGCTGAATTTAGAATAGTATGCTATCATTCTCAGCTTACCTTATCTAACGTTTTTTGTATAACAGAAATAGTAAGCGTAGTAGCCTATGGTATTCCGAATTCTACGGAATTCAGCCATTACTCATTAGCACTTGTTAGCACCACGCAATTATTCTTTCTTTCCTTTTTATATTAAATAAGGGAACACTAGAGATCTATAGATACTTGTTCATAAATGTGCAAACGATCATGAAAACACTGGATTTATAAATATGCCTAAACCTTGCATATTTACAGTGTGAAAGCTTGTATAACCTCACAGTCTAAAAGGAGAAAAACTACTTGACATATGAAGAAAACAGGACACAGGAGAATCATGCTGACAGCTCCTGTCTGTCCCGGGGCTACAGGGCTTCTGTCTGACGCTCAAACAGTCGCTTCGTTTCAGCAGTGTGGTTTTTCTCTTGTGAAAATTAATTTGCAGCATCAAAACCACACAATTACCCCTCAACCACCTCACAAGCAGCAGTTCAGCCCGTCTGTCACAGGCCTTTACCAAAAGACGATCATTTCTCCTAAAGCACACGCAACCCTGCACTCTTTCATAAAGACCTGCGTGCGCATTTCTCCCCTGCAGGATGCAGACATTGACTAGCTAATTATATAATCTGGGTAATTAGAATCATAAGTCAGAGCTGTAATAGCAGCTCTGAAACATTCAATAGAGGCTCATTTGAGAGGAGAGAGATAACAGCCTCGGCCTTGTACTACAGCACCCGAGCGCAAACCTCACACATAGCGCTGGCTGCGAACGCACACGCTTCCTGGAAGCCCTATCATCACATGTGCCTGTGAGCTCTGCAGCCCGGCTCTGTGTGTGTGAGTTAGTCACACAGAAAATATGTTTTATTGGAATGTTTTGATCTAGAGATCACTGTATGTGTGTGTGGGAGAGAAGACGTTGGGAATGGACTAGCTTTCTTATTGAATACAGCACAATAGACACTACTTCTTGTATTTTATATATAGAAATTACTATGAGGCCTACTATTTTTCTATTAAAATCTTAAGTAAAACAGTAGCCTTTCCTAGAATGGAATGCTAGCTTACTACTTCAGCATAGTATGCATTGTATATGGCATATTAATATCTTTAAAAAAAATATATAATAATCAAGAAAGGCTGTGTCCCACTTGATGTGCACTTGAAGGTTGCGTTCCATTCTGAAGGCCTCATCTATATGCCCTAAGCCCTTCAAAGGATTTAGCTTAGAAAGGATGAGAGGGGTAGGGGACCAAAAAACTGTTCCATGGAATGCACTTCTGTCATCTTGCATTATCTGCGGCACAAATTAAACCTGCGAAAAGAATCACGGGACTGAAAAGTGTCCATCAGTTGTACCCTTCAAAATACTTCATTCCAAAGGGCCCTTTGAAGGGGCCAGTTTTGAGCACTTCAGTTTGGAACAACCCTTCAATATGGTGGGGTGGATAGATACGATAAGATTTATTCTGTTTTTATGCAGTACTGTTAAATGATAGTTCACACAAAAATGAAAATTCCATCATCATTTACTCACTCTCAAGTTGTTTTAGACCTGAGTGAGTTTCTTTCTTCTGTTGAAAATAAAAGTTATTTTGAAGGATGTTGGTAAACAAACAGTTATTGGTTGATTACAAACATTCTTCAAAATATCTTCTTTTGTGTTCAACGGGGACATTTTTTTTATTTTATGTGGGACAACTTGAGGTGATAAATGATGTCAGAATTTTCCACTTTTGGTGGAACTATCCTTTAAGCTGACGGTATACTTCCCTGTCCACATCCGCTCTGCTCATGCAAAGACGGCTTGACAATATTTTTTGTTAGGTAAGACATGCTTGCGCCCCAACAGTCTTCTGCGAGTCACCCCCATAGAGTATCCTTGAAAGGGCCTTGCACATTAAAGACCCGATTATACTTCATTTTCACATTCCTGCACATCTACGAAACATTGAGTCATGCAAGCTCTTCAAAGACTTTTTTCCAAATGGCACACTTCATGTGCACTTGTGCTCTTGTGGACTTAATGTACATTGGCTGCCACATGCACTTGTCCATTAAGTCCACAGTCATTTTAGGTTAATGTGCTAAAATTGCAAAACTATACGCTTTCGAAGCACACTTCTGCTGAGTCGAACTCCGCAGCAAACTTCTACCCAACAAAGCGGCATTGCAATACACCATGAAAGTGTGGACTCGAAGGAAGACCACAAAGACTTAGTGTTCCATTTAGGACAGGGCCAGAGTGTACTCTATTGATCGTAATCGTGGATGGAAGCATACGCACTATCTAGTGGACCTTTTGTTTTTGTGCACACAAATCAGTCTCATATGCTTTATTGTCTGCAACATTAGTGGACTGTGCTGACGAAAAGTCACAAATGACTGGACAAGGGTAGCATACTTTTGGATTTAGGGTAGCATTTGGGATAAGGCCAATGTGATGTTACAATAATATATCATATAGATAGTATATCTATAATATCTAGATATATATATAAGTTATATTATGGTTTCATGGCTCACACTGCAAATGTGCAAATGGAAAATAGAAAGTCAAGCACATTGCATTGTGGGATTAGTATGACCTTTAAAAATTTATTTTACACTTTTGCATTCAATGTTGTGTAAAAACATGTCAGCTAAATTGAATATTAGAAATACCTTACAGTTAATTCATTACACTGGAAATGTAAGGTCAAATGGAGTGCACTGGAATGTGCACTCAAGTGATTACTGATAACTGTCTGATAACGAATTCACGTTTTTAGAAAGAAAAAGCACCCACTGACTTTCAAAGCTGCTACATAGTAACAACTTTCTACTTTGAGGACCTTGATAGAAATGTAGTTGAGTGAAAAGTACAATATTTGTCTTTAAAATGTAGTGAAGTTAAATTCATAAGTTCCCAGAAAAAATAATACTCAAGTAAAGTACAGATACTCAAAAAGTGTACTTAAGTACAATACTCAAGTAAATGTACTTAAGTTACTGTCCGCCTCTAGGCGGTGATCTTCAGCCTCTGTGCAATGTGATGTTGAACCTTCCTGCGTGACACAATCCGGTCACGCATGTGCACACACTCTCACTCCTCATGTAGGTTTACAACCTGCATCTGCCCACACACATGCTGAAGCATCAACAGCTGAGCCGGAGCCAGAGGAGAGGAGGCAGCTCACAGTCAGAGCACATTTGACTCAAACACAGCTCACTGCAGCACATGTGCAGGAGGGAATTAATAGGACAGGTGGGCCGACATATTCCACTATAACTGACTATAATCAGACAGCAGATATTGCATGATCAAAACATCCAAGACAAGTTTAAGATACTTAAGGGTTTAAAGGTGAACAGGATGTATAAATGAATACAGTGACACTTACATATCTCAGCATACACCATATGAAACCGTGTTGCAGTTATGACATTACATTTGCAGTGTGATGAATAGATTAGGTTTTTAATATTGATTTTTCAAAAGTGGACTTCTTTTTAAAACGATAACTAAACAGGTGATGAGGTCATGTGACAACAACATAGCATATTATTATCGTTATGAAAAATGTGTATAATGCCTACTGGTTCACATACTTGGAAAAAAAAAAAATAACAAAAGTGTATACTGCACTGTATTCAATAAAAAGTAAGCCAGAATTCAATTCTGAACACAGCCAAAGTTTTAAACCCACCACAGTCTCACATTTTTACATATTCTTCAGGAATTTGACATATTAAGTTGCCTCTGCACAGAATACAGAATTTTAACATTAAAAATAAATTACAAATCTCAGTTCACCCTTGAGAACCTCATACTCTATGAGAAGGAAGTTCCTCTTAAGGTATTCAAAGTATGATTTCAATTCAGAAAGCAAAACAAACAGGAGGCGTAATTTTCTTCCAGTTGAAATATATATTTTGTATGGTACATCACATACAAGGTTTTCTGTGATTCAGATTGGTAAGACTAGTAAGTAATGACCATCAGCACTCTGAGAAGAGAGAATGGGTAAATAGTGTGTCTCCCTCTGCTGGTGAACGTAGAACTGTGCAGTTAAGTCAATCACTTCACAGATACCTGTATGCGCATGAGATTACACAAACATGTAAAATGTGTAAAAAACATTATGCAAATAATCAAAAATCAAGTGTGAAAAATGGTGGAAAATGCTGCCACATGGCAGGTAAATTAGAAAAGCTTTAACCAAACAAGTAGGCTGTAATCACTTAAAACTTTATGTTTTCTTTACTTGATTGCAGGTAAACAAGAAGTCAAATGTAACAGTTTAACCTTAGTAATCACAAACAGATGTTTCCGGTACTTTGCAGTCAGAAAATAACAGCGTTTTAAGAATGAAAAGAACACTTGTTGTCCAGGCGAATTAGAAGACCACGTGTGCTCAGTGATACTTCTATATCTGACCTGTAAAGCACAGCAGGTCAGTATATACAAATATAAAACACACTTTATGGAGACATTTACTGGAGTGACATTCCATTGTATGAACACTGGTTAACATTAAAAATGTCTGCTAACTGTCAGTTTTATTGACAAACATATATGGATTATGTTCACATTTTTATTCATGATAATAATTATAAATCAAAGCTTCAAACTATCTGACCAGTGTAAAAAACAAAACTCAAAAGTGAAGGAAACCCAAGATAAATTCAAATTTTGATGAAAAAAAGGAATGATAATCAAAAATAATCGTTATCAAAATACATAGACTGTATATATTATACTTAGGTATACCTATGTAAATAATCTTTTCAAAACATTAGGGCCATTACAACCACATATATTTCAATGTAAAAAATACATCCATTAAAAACCTTTGAAGAATAATTGAGTGTAGCAGCCATCACTGGTTATACTGATTTTTAGGGATTTTTTGAACAGTCTGTGAACTCATTTATAAAAAATACTTTTCAAATCAAAGCTTTCTAAACTGTTTGAATCTGCTACTTTTCTGTATTGTCTGTTTGTGAAATCAAATCTGATAACTAATAACTTAAATTATACAGTACATTTTGGAAACAGTTCAATTGAGGCAAAGAAATTTGTATAGAATAGCCCTGTCTTCCACAACAATTTATCTGAAACTACAGTAAGAAGTGAAATAGTCATCTGCATGAAAAAAAAACAATTCTTTATAAGAGAATCACATTTCTTTGTCGGTGTCTGATGTGTGTACAACAGAATCGAGATAAACCCTTTATAGAACCCAAATAAAACATAGAAAAGACTAGAAATGAAACTAAATAGAAACAGTACCATAAGAATTAGCAAAATTAGAAATCAGAGTTTTGTCATTGGTATGTGTAAGTTGTTCCAGGGACCCATCCAGAGCTCCTCTTCATCAGACAGTGTTTGCTCACATGGAAACTCTTCCGACTCTTTAATCTCCCCATTGTCCACTGAGGACTCCAGCTCACAGCACCCCTTATCCTGCTCCAAACGGGCTTTATCGATGTTGGATTTGGGCCCTATGCAGTTAGGGCCCATTACACTGCACTCTTTGGAGTTAAGGTTGTGATCAGTAACATAGGAATGGGCAGTGGTGGTGCTGATAGTAGGCCCATTGTCTTCTGTTCCATTTAAAGGTAAATGCTCTTCGTGTGTGACACCTAGCTTGTCCAGTTTTTTGAATTGTTTGCCTAACCGTGTTGGTGAGCCCAGTTTTAAGTTGTTGGGGTAAGGGGGCCTTCGTGTTCGGATGATGGTACCATTTTGGGCAAGGTATACTGATCCGTTGATGTTACTGTGGCTGCTGATGTTGGGTATGCGATTGCGTTGGACATCCAGTCCACTGTCTTCTCCTGTTGAAGTCGTGTCATGCTCTCGGTCCAACACTAGTTTGATTCGCTTCTTTTTGCCAGCCTGGAGATCAGAGAGAAGAATTATTAACATAAATCAGCTATCAAAGAAAAACCCTCCACTAAGTGGGAATAGTAGAGACCAAGGGCCATATTCACAAACAATTTTAGTCCTAGCGTTGAGTTTCTTAACATTTATTAGCCTTAAGATTTTTTTGTAAATATGACCCCAGCCTTGTGAAATTGCAATCATAATCAAACTGAAGGTTGCGTGCACCCCTAGTAGAGAAGCAAACTGACGGCTGCACATGTGGTGTCAATATTATATTAAAGCACTCACAGTAGGGATACTGTTTTTGGAAACAGAAACATGAGATTAATACAAATAAATGTTTTGAAGACACAGTTTTGGGGCAGGTAATGTAGGTTCACTCGAGAGAAGAAATTTGAGAAGCACACCAGAATAAAAAAAAAAAATATGGCATGCCATTTTTTTAGCACTTCCATGCAGTGGGATTTGTTCCAAAACACACCAGTATAAGAGAAAAGACAGGTATCAAGTGGGAATTACTTCACTCCATGGCAGAAGTCAGTTAGGTCTTACTTGGTCCCTGTTTAGAAAGCGGTGGAATCTCCTGAGACAGAATCTGCATCTGTTACTTCTGTGGTACCCTCGGTTCCCGACTGCTGTGAGCGACGCCTAGAGTTGCTCTCAGATCCTGAGCCACTGCCGGAGGTTATGGCATCCTCATCCACCTCTGTGATTGGTGAGAGGCCTCCAAACGTCTCATCTGAACTCTGAACGCTGCCCTCTGTGGCGTATGGTGTGCCTCCACTTTCTGCTGCTGAGATCACACTTGACCTCCGTGATATTGATCCCTCACTCATCTCACTAGCTGACTCTCTGCTCTCTGCTGTTTCATCCTCCTCCTCATCCTCTTCTTTTTCAGACGCCTCTTCTTCTTCCTCACTTTCCTCATCAATGGTGTCCTGGGAGGATCGGGTAATGATGCTCTTGCGAGAGCGGCGGCTTCCTCCTGCTGATCTGGAGCTTGTGGAGCTTCTCTCACTGCCGGACACGGAAACGGCATCTGATTCAGTGTCATCTGATGCAGCAGATCCGCTCATTTCCGTCCCGGATGATGCAGCAGATCCACTCATTTCTGTCCCAGATGCCTCTTCAGAGCCACTCGCTGACCCTATCTCACCACTGCTTTCCTCACCAGACACTGATGCTTGTGATGACCTTACTGAAGACTGGGCTGAAGACCCCTTAGAGCTGCCACCTGATACGCTGCCACTCGGAGTACCACTTGCACTTCCAGAAACACTCCCACTTCTGCTGCTCCGTGTTCCTGCACTCGAACGCTCCGAGGAACCCTCAGTACGGGATGATTTCTTTGAAGAGCGAGTAGAGGATGGCTCTGATCCTGATCCTGACTCTTCCGTCCCTTTAGACTCTTCATCTTCTTCAGATTCTTCCTCTGACTCCTTTTCTGTGGCAGAACTCTTCTCAGCACTGGACTCTTCCTCAGTTCCTGATTTTTCAGTCCCAGATCCAGACGCTGTTTCTGTTCCTGAGGCCTTTCCAGACCCTGACTCTTCCTGCGAGCCAGATTCCTCCTCTGAACCTGACCCTTTCTCGGTTTCGGATTCTTTCTCAGATGCTGACTCTGCCTCGGAATCCTTTTCGGTTCCTGACTTCTCAGTCTCAGATTTGGATTTACTCTCTGTATCAGATTCGTCTGGTTCTTCTGGCTCTGATTCAGAATCAACAGTGCTCTCATTGGCATCATCTCTATCCAGATCCACTTTCAAATAATCCTTATCGTCAGTGGAGCCTGCTACACTGCTCCTCTCAGATGATTCCTCCTCATCCGAGGCTTTCTTTCGGCTTTCTGCCTCTGATCCATTCCCGCTGGCCTCTGGCTCACTGACACTGATGGACACTTTTGATTTCTTCTCTTCTCTCTCTGACTCGGCTGCAGACTCGTCCTTCTCACTTGCAGAACTACGACTGATGGTGCTCTGTGATTTTCTTCTAAGTTGCAGCTTGTTTGCCAGATTAATGCGTTTCAGGACTTTCCCAAGTCGACTCCTGGCAGAGGATGTGCCATCAATGGAAGCGACTGGGCTTGCGCCACCTGCCAAGCTCTCTTGACTATCAATACGACGTGCAGATGTCAGCTTGGCATAATCTTTGTCTTTCTTCCCTTTCCCAAACATCATCGGGAAGATCTTTGCCTTCTTCCATGGGGAGCTAGCTTCAGTTTTTTTCCCAGCAGCAAGAAACTTGCTGAGCTTCATGACGGACTTCAACCTCTTTGCAGCTTTGGATTCTTCAGCTTCAGCCTCTGCTGGCTCCTCAGCAGTAACCTCTGGCTCTGCCTGTTCAATCTCATCCTCTGGTGGGAAATCCTGGAATCCCACATGCTTTCCACGCCCACGGCCTCTCCCTCGCCCACCTCGCCCTCTTGCCCGACCCTGTTGTGACATTATTTTCTTTAAAACAATCTTATTAATCACAGGTTACTATAATGAAATGGTCAAACCTGATATTAAATGATGCATGAAACTAAAATAATTTTCTATTGGTGAGGCCAAGATTATGAACAAAAAGAAAACATAACTGCACCATTTCCTTCAAGCAGACAGTGAATGAATGTGTAGGGTTACCTCTGGTTCACCATAGTAATATCCTTCATCTTCCATGATGGCCTCTCCAGACTCATCATACATGGGTGTAATCAGCCTCCTGCGGCTGCCGTAGGGTGGATAGGGTTCATACCTGGAGGTAGGAATGGAAATATTACAACATGTGAACATACCTTAAAAGTTATTGTGTGGAGAACTATATTAAAGTTGCTGTAAGAGATTTAAATTTTGCTAATTTCCAGTAAATGGATTTAGCCCATCCCTTCAATCATAAGCATTCTCTCCAAAATCCCACCGTCCTAAAACAAACATGAACATCAGCAAACAAAAACATGATTTCTAGCTGGCTGAAAGTGCTGGACAAAATGTTCTATTAACTTCTTTTAAAGCTAGGTTTTGGCAATATTTAAAAGTTTGTCTTGACAAATATTGCTTTTCCATTTTATTTTTAAATGAAGCCATGCAAATTTTAATTCTGCTTCCCAACATTTAAATTTGAATAGCAATTCTACATCCTTTGTGATACCTCAATTCAATTCAAATGCACCTGGAGTTCTGAGTATTTTGGGGGCAAGACCTCCAACAGGTTTGAAAATAGGTGCGCTTACTGAAGATGGGAAAGCCAAAACAGATGCCTCATTACACTTGCAATCAACATCAGCCCATGTGTAGCTCCACCCACGCAGGACAAACAGCCCCTGTGATCCAGGGATTAAAGGCTAAACCCCCATCCTAAGCTCTCTAAATAGCCCTGGATCTTCAGCAGGCCAGGTCTCTCTGATAGCAGGTGCACTTCAGCCTGACAGAAGTGCAACATTTATCTTCCCCACTCTAGAGGTCTGCATTCCCACGGCTCTCTGGCGGGAAGAAAAAAACAGTCCCGCACAGACCTCTACCCCACTCTCTCCCTTGATGTCTATGGAATCAATGCCATCCTTCTTTCTCAAAGGCCTTGACTATGGACAAATAAACCTTGACATTCAAAAGAATCAGTTAAAAGTTTGAGGGAATTCTCAAGAAAATAATTATCTTTTCAGCATAACATTTATATTATAAATATTATTGACAATTTAATCAATCTATGGAGCTAATCCTTTAAATATCATCCTTCTAAAAGATACATTCCCTGAGATGTAAACTTACATAGTGCTAAGATTAATAGCTAGATGAACAGGTGTTTTGCATCATATCTTGTTTTATGGTATGTAATTTAGCACGACTGGAATTCTGGATTGACTGATGTGCATCCATTTTAAAATGTTAAATAAGACCTTAAGAAGTCTATCATCAGAGATCTTGATGTTAAAGCACATCATCTGTCCTGTGGTGCTCACAGCTGACGTTCAGAGCACTACGGAGACCTTTAAGACCATCTGCTGCTCCTCTTGCTACAAAAATTGAATGACTATCGAACATAATAGAGGATGCCATTAGTCTGATCTCTAAAAGACCTACTAGCAAACATGCGGTTCACGCCTAAATGAATCCACTGAGCTTAGCTAAAGATGGCTGAGTGGAGGTGAGGGCACATTAATCTCATCAAAGCTTCCAGCATCTCCTCAGATGGGCTGACGTTAAACCATGCAGTTCAACATTTGCAGGAGCATCTGTCCCGATAGTAAAGCTGTTCCGATGGTACATTACGTGTCAATTTGAGAGTGTTTACACCACTTTCTCTCGCTTCTGCTGTCTCCTTCTGTTTGCACACACGGTGCTCAATTAGTGTATTGTACTCACTATAGGCATACTTTTTAAGGGGGGGGGGTGCTCAGGTGTCTTGGTATCATCAAATTGATTGGGAAAATTGGAATGGAGAAAGTAGAGAAATTCTGAAGAAGTGATCAAGGATAAGATGATTGAAATTCAAAGGGCATGGGAGACAGACAAGAAAAAGAGAGCTAAGGGGGCATATTAAATAACATACTTCACCTTCAAGAGAGGATTTTTGTGTAAAAAATACACAAATACAGTCTGAAACAAAGACACACTAGCCTTGTATATACTCTGAAACTCACCCTTGATCGTAACTATAGTAGTCTTGGGTACCCGATTCCATGGAGAGAGCCTAAAATACAAACGTAAAGACAGATGTCAGACTTCATCTTCACACAGGCTACTAAAATTAGTCAGGGTTTGGTGCCCAACTGATACAGTCAATAACATTTCTGGCACACTGTGTGCTTGTTCACCATTTACTGTAACTTAATTTAAACTGGGAATGCAAATGAACATCTAGACTACCGTTCAAAAGTTTGTAGTTGGTAAGTTTTTTTTTTTTTTTTTTTGTAGAGGTCTCTTATGCTCACCAAAGCTGATCATTTATTTGATAAAAATTTACAATTAAACAGTAATGTAAAATACACTTACAATTTCAAATTACTGCATACATTAAAATGTATGTTGGGACGCCCTATCGCAGTGTCACATAATCCTTTAGAAATCATTCTAATGTGTCGGTACTATCTAGCCTTGGGATGCTGCACGGAAACGAGTGATTATTATGTTGGTGTGCTGGTTTTGGGTTGTGTATTATGACGAGTAGTATCAAGTGGGGGAAATTATGTGGTATGGCGGGGGGTAACATTTTTTGTGGGAGAACCAGTGGGAGTTAGATTCTGTGATGAATATAAAGCTCAAAGAACAAAGGTACCGTAGCATATGACTCCCGAAGATCCAAATCATATGAGGCTGTCAATGGGTCACCACCGGTGTTCTGACAGATAGCAACAGCTATGAGAAACTGGTAAATTCACTCCAACGAAGGGCCCGGCACACAGCACTGGCAACCCTCAGGGTTGCTCCCGGGGGTCACCCTATTGCTCTTCTCCCTGTACACCAACGACTACACCTCTAAAGACCCCTCTGTCAAGCTCCTGAAGTATGCAGACGACACTACAGTCATCGGCCTCGTCAAGGACGGAGACGATTCTGCGTACAGACAGGAGGTTAAAGAACTGGCTTTCTGGTGCAGTCTTAACAACCTGGAGCTGAACACGCTCAAAACAGTTGAGATGATTGTGGACTTCAGGAGAAACCTCCCTGCCCTCCCCCCACTCACCATCATGGATAGCACTGTAACGACAGTGTAGTCATTCAGGTTCCTGGGCACCACCATCTCTCAGGACCTGAAGTGGGACACTCACATTGAGTCCATTGTTAAAAGGCCCAGCAGAGGTTGTACTTCTTTTGCCAGCTGAGGAAGTTCAACCTGCCCCAGGAGCTGCTGAAACAGTTCTACTCAGCCGTCATCGAGTCTGTTCTGTGCACTTCAATATCTGTCTGGTTTGGTTCAGCTACAAAATCAGACATCAGAAGACTACAGAGAACGGTTCGGACTGCTGAAAGGATTATTGGTGCTCCCCTGCCTACCCTCTAAGAACTGTATACATCCAGAGTGAGGTAAAGGGCTCAGAAAATCACTCTGGATCCATCACATCCAAGCCATCTCCTTTTTGAACTTTTGCCGTCTGGTTGGCGTTACAGAGCACCGAATACCAGGACAGCCAGGCACAAAAACAGTTTCTTTCCTCAGACAATCTATCTCATGAACAGTTAATGTTCTCCCATTGTACAATTAAAGTACAGTATGTGCAATAACCTTATAATTATTTATCACCCTAAACCCTAGTACATCCCTACAAACTTATTTTATTTTATTCTATTCCTATTCCATCTATATCACACCTGTACATACAATTTATTCTTTTTTTGTGGTTTATATTTATGCATGTGTATTTTATTCACATATCATTTTTATTATCTGTGTGTTGTTGTTGTCTCCGTGTACTGAAAGCTTGTGACACTATAACAAATTCCTTGTATGTGCAAACATACTTGGCAATAAAGCTCTTTCTGATAAAGCTCTTTCTGATTCTAAAACCTTTAGAACATTCCCCAGTCCTCATTCACTTTCATTGTATGAATAACAGCTGCTTAGACATGCTGCTTTTTACTGTATGTTCTGCAGAAAGTTTGAACGAAGGAATGGACCTGAGTGTGAATAAATGATGAAAGGTTTTTGGGTGAACTGTCCCTTTAGAATGATTATTTAGCAATTAAAGTCCCCCATGAATTTGCCATACGAGTGCAGTTTTGTCTCCTTTGACGTATATCCCATTGAACCAGATTTTGTGTGACCTTAAAGCTAACATACATCAACTTAAAACTTCAATGTTTGTCATGTGATCTTTAAAAAGAGATAACAAATATTTAGTAACATTAGGAAGATTTGTCAAGACCCAAGAAGGAAAACTAAGGAAAGGCATGAAGAAAAAAACAGAGATGCTACCTCAGGCCGGAGCAAAGAGGGTCTCAACAGCTGCTGCTGCTGCTGCTGGCAGAGTCACAAAGAGAAGAGAGGGAGAGGAGAAAAAAAGATTTGACTAAGAGAAAAAACATGAGAGGCAGCACAGAATAAAAGGCAAAGACAAAGAGAATAGCAAGAAAAGATGTTGCTGCATACCTTTAAAACGAATGATCAGACAGAGTACATGACAGCAAAAAGATGTGCGTTAAAAAAGAAAAGAGCGGGAGAAAAATTAGCTCCTGGTTAGGAAGATAATGACAGAGATGCAGATGAGGGAAAATGTTCCATCTAAAGAAGTAGACCCAACTTTAAGAGCTAAAGTGCTTTAAAGGTCAGAAAAGGTTGTGTTTGACAGCATGCATATGCAACCTATACGGTATGCATTAACTTTGCAACTTAGACACTGAAGTGACTGCAAAATTATGTGTGCAGGCTGAACTGAGATTCTTCAATTTACACTCCTTAGTGGGGTGCAAATGTAAGTTTAATGGCAAAGTTTCTATTGCTCCCTTCATCTAATTGAGATTCCAGTGTAAGCCTCTCACAAGGCACTATTGGCAACCTGTAGTGACAAGGGAACAAGGCAGTCTTACCTTCGATTTATTAAAGGCCTATATATTAAAGGGATAGTTTCACCCAACAATGAAAATTCTGTCGTTAATTACTCACCCTCATGTCGTTCCACACCTGTAAGTCCATCGTTCATCTTCGGAACACAAATTAAAATGAAATTTTTGATTACATCCGAGAGCATTTTAATGTGGTAGTTGTGTTGCTCCCATTTAATCAAAAATATCTTCATTTGTGTTCCGAACACGAACAAAGGACTTACAGTACAGGCGTGGAACGACATGAGGGTGAGTAATTAACGACAGAATTTTCATTTTTGGGTGAACTTTCCCTTTAAACCAACTACATAGAACTGGATTTTTAGTACCATCTAGTTCTAAAAGTCATCATCATGATGCCATGAGGTATTACTCATATCCATGCAGTTTCACAGTTAGTGTATGAGTGACAGAAATAGTGATCAGATCAAAGGAAATGTAAAACAAAAAAAGACTCACCTCTCTGCCAAAGCCACGCCTGCTGAAAGAGACATAAAAAATGATTGTAAGGAACGACATGTAGCTGGAAATGTGACATCTGTTGACTAGCTAAGTGATTTTAGACTTGTTCTTGTAGAGTCTGACTCACTTTCATCCTATGGAAAGCATTTCAACACTTCCTGTTATCTCTTATCATTGGACCAGAATGAAAACACCATATTTAAATGCGAAAGCACTTGAAAGATAAAAACGCACTCAGGGAAATGGCGCAGCTAGTCCTGACACAAGCAGTTTTACCTACAATGAAGTCTTCAAAAGCATGTTAATCTGCTTTTTCCAAATAAGTCATTTTCTGATGAATGGAAAACCAACATATGCACACATACTCACACTCATACACAACCTATATTTAATGCAGTAGCTATAAATTGTCCAATCATACACTAACAAAATTTCAAGGAAAGTTACATTTGTGAGGTCTCTCAAGGGCCAAGAATGAAACCCACTTAGTGATTAAAGCACTGTGACAAATAAGCAACATGTTGTTCCAAGTGTGTGTGTGCATACCTGGTATTCCCTACATTATGGGAACCAAATATCCCCCACAAGTATAGTAATAACAGTAATTTTTTGGGGGGGTTCCCATGAGGAAACAAGCTTATAAATCATACAGAATTAAGTTTACCTGGTTATAGTTTGCAACAAAATTGTCCCACAAAGTGAATTACATCTGAAGAAGCGTCCTCAAAGCTAGGGTGAATCTTACATAAACAAATTACAAAAAACAGGCCACTGGACATGTTCTTAAAATGTTTAATGAAATTCACCCCATAAATAAAGATGCACAGAATGGCATTAGAGGGTGCATGTTTTGTTTCACATAAATAAGTTATGAAATACCCCTGTCAAACACACACAAACACATCTCTCTCACACATAATGAATGAGATTGGCAGATGAGTGATGTGGGATGTGTGTGAGTGTGTGTGTAGGAGGAAAGAGACGTCTCTCTTGGTGTCCCTCAGTTCTATGAATGCAAAAAATGGACTTGCAGTCTCGTGGAGACTGTTACGTGAAACTACCTTGAATGAATGATCTCAGAAGGACAGGAGGGCACATAACACAACAAAAAACATTATAGTAAGATCGTTTTAAAAGACAAAGTACTGAGATGAAGTACTCTCATTTTCTAATAGAGCAGGAGAGATTCATTTTATTTTGTGTGGTGAAGCAGGTGATATGAAAGGAGGGTGGAAGTGAGGAAGACACGAACACAGTAGAGAAAAAAACAGAATTCAACAGACTCATCGATTGATTCATTAAATTTCTCCAAACCTCACCGTCTGTGCTTTCATCCTGCTGAGCAGGTCATGTGAATATAGAACTGTTCCTCTGAACCTACATACAAGCCCTGGCACATCCACACAATATCCAGTCAGTTTGCACATAAATCTTTTTTCTCAGACATCACACACCCTAATTCTTCAATTTTGAATTGAGGAGAGAAGAATTCTTCCTCCCTCCTTTCATATCACCTGCTTCACCACACAAAATAAAACCAATCTATCCTGCTCTATTAGAAAATGAGAGTACTTCATCTCAGTACTTTTGTCTTTTAAAAAGAGATCTTACTATGGTGTTTTTTGACATTTTTAATAGCAAATCAATAGTTATTGTGATACTTTATAAATTATTTTTATGTGTGTGTGCGTGTGTCACAGATCACAGCACATTTCAATTTTCGTAACGATGCATCTGTCCTGTCCTTCTTGAATGAATGAATGTCTCATTCATTCATTCAAGACATTACGGTCTTCACAAGAATGCAAGTCTGTCTTCATATTTATGTTTATATCTCACAATTCTGACTTTTTTTCTCAAAATTGCAAGCAGCAAGGTGAGAATTGTGAGATAAAAAGTTGCAATTACCTTTGCAATATTTAGTTTTATTCATGGCAGAAAAATGGCTTCCATAAATAACTGTAATTTCATTTCATTTCTATTTAATTTTTTAATTAATTGATTTATGTTTGTGTGTGTATACATTTCAAAGGTGCACTAACACTTCAGAACCGAAGATGAGACATTAGCAAATCAGTGTTCATTTGCTTATGGGATGATGACAGATTTCAAACAGATTTTTCGATATGGATGAGGGAGATGCCATCTGCACACCCTTGCTGAGATATTGTAGGAGCGGTTTGTCTGAATGGAGAGACATTGACTGCACGCCTGATGGGGTGAATTCAGCGGGGAACGGCATAGCAGACGTCCCCCTGCCATGTGCCACATAAACGATTAGCTGTATTGTTTAATATCTATGTGATTCTTGTCTGCTTGAGTTTCTGAAAGGGCAAAAACATCTGCAGGACCAAACCAAGACAGGAGAGCTTCAGGAGGTCTGGCACTCTAGACAGCTTTTTAAAAAGGGTTAGTGAGAGTGCAGGGAACAGGGAAGAGAGATAGAGGGAGATACGGTGAATAAATGAGAAATATATATATATAAAGAATGACCTGTTTTTAACCTTCAAAACCAACCTTGTTTACTTTCTTAATGCATGTTCACCAGTGCTCATTATTATAAATAAAAATGTATTTTCCGAACCTTTAATCAAAATGTAATAACCTGCTCTTCCTTTGAAATGACCTTCCTTTTCCATTGACATTACTTAGGCTGTGCAGGCTACTGGATGATATGATTCTTTTTTCTGATTATATTAAATTGATTAAACAAAATCTGATCTTTAATTATAAGGCCCATCCTCATCAAACTTGATCATAATCTCTGTCACCACCTTCATCATCAACAGACACTCCTCTCACAGTCACATGATCATGACAACAGCTCTTCACACCAACATCCGCCTGCTAGGAAACATGTGTCACCAGTTAAACATTAAATATTCATAAACAGTGATGGTCAGTTCAAATATTTTTTTTTGATTTATCTGATAAAAAAGTCAATTTTTTATTTCATATATTCCACTAAAACGCGATCAGAAGGCAAAGAAATGTGCGGTCTCGCTGCTCAATACCTTTCTTAAAAAAATTGTAAACTGACAGTGATAAAATTACATCTAAATTAATGCATGCTATACATATTGTGCAAAAAAACTATCTAAATGTTACATATAAATATACAATATACATACAAGTAAAAAAAATATACACTACTGTTCAAAAGTTGTAGGTCGGTAAGATGTTCTTATTCTAACCAAGGCTGCATTTATAAAATGATCCGAAATAAGCACAACAGTATATTGTGAAATATTATTACAATTTAAAGCATATGTTTCTAATTAAAATACTTAAAAATTGAGTTTATTATTCTTGTTGAAAGGTGTAGTGAATTTCAGCATCATAACTCCAGTCTTTAGTGTCATGTGCCTTCAGAAATAATTTTAATATGCATATTTGATACTCAAGAAACAACGAATTTCTTATGTAGCACAAAATAATATGCACAGTACTGTATATATAAACATATAATCCATTAGAGCTGGTTTTTATTAAATATTTCTATTTGCTTATACTTATAGGATTTCATTCTCCAAAAATAATATTTATATCATAACCAATATTTTAAATCAAAATTCTTCACTCATTTTCTCTGTATTCTATTTGACTGACACAAATGCACAAATGACCATTCTGTGAGGTACTTGCGGTTTAAACACAACTCGCTTATAACATAAAAACAGTAAAACACCTCGCAGTCACATTGAAGACGGCCACATGAAACACTACGCTTTTAACCTTCTTTGAAATGTACTATAAAGTGCTCTCAAAGTAAAGTGCCCTCGAAATAATAGATGAAAAAGTAAGTAATGAAACAGAGGAAGTGTAGGAAAGAAGGTATTAAAAAAAGAGTTCCAGAGTTCATTCAGAAATGAAGGGCTGGGGTGGGGGCGATCTCTCATTCCACTGGGATTGGTTGGTTTGAGGGCTGAGAAGAAGAGTCTGATTCTAATTGGCTGCTGTCTGTTTCGCCTGGTTTAGACTCTGGCTCTTTTAGGACAACAGTTGTGGAGTCTTTACTTCCTCCTTCGCAACTGCTGTCATCTTTCACATCAATGCTGTCAGCAGATCTGGGCGTGCTCTTGAGGATCCCTCTTAGTTTAGGTGTAGGAGTTGGAGACTGAACAGGAGTTGGGGTTGGTGGTGGGGTTAAGTCCTGTTGCAGAGGTGGAGGAGAAAGAAAAGAGCGGGATGGGACAGGGTGAGGGAGTGGTGGACTTTCTGAAGAGTCTGATATGAATTCCAATGTGATCTCACAAGGCTCCACCGTCATGTAATTGGATATACTGGAGCTGAACTTCCTCAGGACGGGTGGAGTCGGCCGCTGAGCCATGGGTGGGGGAGGAGTCTCGCCGTCACCCCCGGTGATGATAATGCAGGGTGGGATGTCCTTGCCAACAGAAATTGGACTGGATGAGAACATGAAGGCGCTTAGCAGTGGGTCGTCCGGATCCAGAGATGCGTAAGAGTCCCGGCTCTGTCTGGGCGTCCGTTCGGCTAAAGCTTGCTGCTCAAACTGTCTGGCTTGTTCTCGGACCGACAGCTTTGTTTCTGTGCTTCGACCACTTTGATCTACATCAGCATCAAGTTCTTCCCTGCTGTCCTTAAGCCCCGCCTTCAGCTCTTGCTCCTCCCATTCAGTGGGGTCCCAGAGTGCCTGCCGGTGCAGAGCATCGTAAAGCCATCGTCCTCGAATACGGGACGGCAATGACCAAGAAGTCATCTGGCTGATGGGGCTCGTCGGAGATGGGATGTCACTGTCTAGAAACTCACCGACCCTTTGCACCTCCGAGTTGGGCTCCGGACTACTGGACGCTCCATCCCGGTAAAGTGGATTTTGTGTGGTGAGCGGCCGTTCATCTGAGAGGAAGGTGATGTTGCTTTCTGACTTGGGCAACTTGTCGAGCAACTTTCCATTTCCGCCACACAGTTTGTGAGCGGCAATAGCACGAGAGGCGAATGCTCTTATGAGACTCTGTCGATCCGCCTCCTCAATTACAGACTTTCGGCGCCTTCTGCAGCCCACGAGAGAAAATGAAAGGAGAGGAGAGAAGATTGAAGCATGTGTGGAAAGAGACAGGAAGGAATTGAGGGAAGAGAACAGCCATGGGAGGACAGAGCGCTAATGACCCACTACACAAAAATCCTTCACTTTAATGGACTTTGAAAGAGTTCAGTTAAACAAATTTGCTCATGATTTTGCATTTAACTTTAAAGACGCTAAAGCAAATACTCTCAGTCAGGACTTCGGAGACAAATGTGACCCTGGACCACTAAACCAGTCTTAAGTGTAAATTTTTCGAAATTGAGATTTATACATCATCTGAAAGCTGAATAAATGAGCTTCCCATTGATGTATGGTTTGTTAGGCCAATATTTGAACAATAGAACAATATTTGGCTGAGATACAACTATTTGAAATTCTGGAATCTGAGGGTGCAAAAAAATCTAAATATTGAGAAAATCGCCTTTAAAGTTGTCCAAATGAAGTTCTTAGCAAATTTTTTTATTGATAATCATAGGGTACATCGGGCCAGGGTCAAGACACATTTTCTTCTAAACCACATCTGCGGTTCTCTATGCACCTGAAAAATTTGGCAGATCATTGACAACTATTGTAGCGTCTGGACCAATCAAACACACAATTTTTCATTTGATTTAACAAATCAGTTATTCATTAGATTAACAAATCGTCACAGTCCCCTCACCCAATAAACTGGGTGCCAGGATGTCTACAACGACACCAGGCCCCCCCTGGTCCCCCCTGGTCCCCATGGCAACCAATGCTGATATCACTGGTTTTAATGCCCACCGATGTAAGTAGGGAAAATCACTGCATTTTCCAGAGCAAGAGGCACAATGCACCATAGAAATTGACTTTTCTACTAATTAATTAATAGGAAAACCTTTCTTTGAATGAACAGTGTATCCTTCATGGTGTATGTTGTCTTTGATATTTTTAGACTATTTTATGCATGCTTATGATGGAACCCATTCCTGTCATCCTGCCTATATGTAATCCTACCATGTTCAGTATCTATGAAGTTGCCTTCTGATGATCGAAACAAGCGTGTATATTATATGTTGGTACATAGGCAATATATTAGTGTCCTGAGAATCTGTTGTAATTTCGATTCAAGTTCCATATGCAAATTACCACGCTTCCACACAAAGAGTCATAAAAACTCCCCAGTATCTCAAACCTCCCACTTGGGATACCGGCCTTTCTCATTGGACAACCCCATCTTGAGAGACGGGGGTCTTCTCCAACCTTAAAGGCATCACACCATGTGACCCGCCCAGAGTCGGTGGTTTGTTTGAATTCTGAGAAGATGTGAGCTACAGTGCTCCAGGACATCCTTAAGTACGTGCCAGGCTTCGGCCTTGACTTTTCCATTCATCAAGATTCTCTGACTCAAACTGGTTCTTTTTCATCAACCAACTTCAGCAAAGATCAACTTGAACCATTGGACTGCATCAAGCCTTTCTTTCAGACAGACGAGACGTGCAAGTATTCAAACTTAGTCTTATTAATTGATACATTATGTATAATTTGCACCTTTTTACAAAGGTTTGTTTGAACTAAGAATCTGAAGTTTTCCCTCAGGCTTAGATCGGCTGAATATTCAAAATGGTTCCATAAATGTCATTCCATATGTCTCTTTCTGTACTGAGTTAAGCTTTAACCCTTTCCTATACCAACTGTATGTGTGTGTGTGTGTGTGTTAGACCAGTTTATGTTTTTATGTAGTATGTTAGACCAGTTTAAGTGTTTATGTAGTATGTTAGACTAGTTTAAGTGTTTATGTAGTTAATAAAGTCTTATTTGTATCACACTTGACGTTGTTCATTGTTTGCTCATAACTGGAGTCACTTAATCATGCAGATTTATGCTACAAGCTCATTGTAGAATTGTACAGTAAGAAAGTTATTTCCCTTAACCAGGAAATTAACATTCTTAGAACTGACAGACAGTTGACCCTGAGAGGTCAGCTAAATATCTACAGCGGATCTAAAATATGTATAGTTAATTATAACTAGTTATGGTTAGTTATTCATATTAATCATGAGCTGATTCGCTACACTATTTAAACTAAAATGTAATGTTAATTTATTATTTTAATGCTATAGTTTTACGTAGCAAATAAGAATAGTTAAAATTACCTTACTTGTTAATGATTTTCAGTTTCCTTCAGAGTAATTAAATCAACAGTTTTTAAACTAAAGAATATGTAAAATGATGGTTCATTTAATTTGTTGACATGACATGGGTAGATTCAAATGGTAATTATCTTTTTTTTTCATTGAGTGTCTAACTAAGAGATGATCACCATATTTAAAATGAAACCATCATTTTAAAAAGTGTAATTAATAATAAAATATACATATCATATTCAAGCACTATATGAAGCTCTCTGATTCTTTTATTATTTCATTTTTAATTCTTTTTTAAAGGGGTCATATGATGTTGCTAAAAAATAACCTTATTTGGTGTATTTGGTATAATGAAATGTGTTTATGCGGTTTGAGGTTAAAAAAACATTAATTTCCACATACTGTACATTATTGTTTCTCCTCTATGCTCCGCCTTTCTGAAACGCATCGATTTTTACAAAGCTCATCAGTTTGAAAAGCGAAGTGTGCTGTGATTGGCCAGCAATTCAGTGCGTTGTGATTGGCCGAATACCTCAAGCGTGTGACGGAAATGTTACGCCCCTCACCATACTGTGATGCCGTGTCCCGGCCGGAGCGATGAGACAAAAACATTAAAACCCATTATAAACGAGGCATTCGTTGCATCCAGTGGGGACATAATTACGGATTATAATGACTTATATACTGTCTTTTTATGCGTTGCGTAAAAACGACTTACAGTCCCTGGAGTCCAGAACAGCCGCATGTAGATCCTATGGCTCCTACCCAGCTGAAACATTAAATGCGACAAGGCGCTGCACACATGATCTGAATATTTGGGTTGAAGTGTTCTGGAACAGTGTTGTAAATACAACTTAACCACCGATTTCTAGTCATGTCCTCTTTTGGAAGGCCAAACAAAGTAGTTTCGCTTTCACAATGAAAAAGCGTCACACACTTGAGTGAGCGGAGGCTGGTTTGAGAACGGCACGGCCGGCGGATTCGACGGATTCAACAACAAAAAAAAACTACTTTTATGATGCTTTTCCCACAAAATGTGCTGCTCTATCAATGTTCAATAAAAAGATTTTTTTTTTTCTGCACTCATACAAATTTCCTTTCCTTATTGGGCCTATAGCCCCACTGTACCCTACCCGCAAAAACAAAGGCTAGGATATCCATGTTTCTTTATATACTGTTATCTGAGCCTTGAATAATGTGGCAGTCTGAGATATTAAGTAGGAATACCCTACATCCAACTTTGCATGGAATGCAGCAATAATATGATGAATGCAAGCAGGCATCAAAATTGTGTATTTTCAGCTGTGAAGCACAAAGATCATACATACACTAGCACTCAAAAATCAGTCTGAAATCCCTATCTGTTCAGTTAATCGTCGTTCAAACATCAATCAAGATGATCTGTGACAATGGCGAGTCTCAAAGTGAAGGATGTGAGAAGTGTGTTTGCTTGCTTTGAAGAGAGAACTGCGAGGAACTAGAGCTGGGAGGCGAGGGCTTTATCTAGTGAAAAACTACTAAAGCTTGAATCCACTACAGAGCTACACACATGTATCTGTGAATTTTATGTGCATTTTCCATTTTTTAAAGTAAATAGTATCAAAATGTTCCTTTAAATATGCAATTCGACAGAAAAAGTGGCATAAAAACAGAGTAAATGGTAAAGAAAACTAGCAGACAGTTACACAGGGACTAGAAACTACAAACCACACATGTAAGCCAAGAAGGATTTTAAAATACATTGATAGGAGCGTGTAAGAAAGAGCACTGCAGGGAAATGCAGCATATTTTATGTTACTCACTGTAGTCCAAGCCTGGAAAATGCAGAAGATGAGAATGAATGAAACATGATAGGAAAATACATGTAGATAGATGGATATGATGACAATTTAACACAGATAGGCCCTATTCACATTTGGCATTAACATGCATTCTCAGCGACATAATCAAAAACAGAAACTTGACCACAATGAAAGCCAGATGTAAATGCACACAAAACCATTTTCCACAAAGGTGTAAGTGCAAACGTGTTTTTTTAATCACATAAAGTACAACTAAGCAAGTAATTTATAAATGCCGGTTTCTGTGGATGAGTGCGATCAGATCTCTATTCAAATCCAAATGGAAAAGCACTGGAGTGCAAGGAATAAATGCAATCCAGCTAAATAATAATATAAATGCAATCCAGCAATAAAATGCATATTAACATCAAATGTAAAGGGGCCTGAGAGACACATGTAAAAGGTAAATAGAGAGGAAACGTAACCACTCATCTGTTCAATCATTCATTACACATGTGAAAGAAATGTGCATTTTGATACATGCAACACAAACTGCATAAATAGGCTAATATTTCAGTGGGATGGGAATGTAATGAAAATATATTCGGGTCATATTGCACCCCAAAATCAACTTAAAAATAACATAACATGAAGAAAATAATTTTTAGGGCCATTAAGTGTTATCTGCACTACAATTCCTTATTACCTCTCATTTTCATTTAGTTTAACTTGTACTAAAATAACAAAAACTGAAAAAAATAAAATAAAAACTTTTTTACAATATAAAAAAACTCGTACAAATGACAAAAAAATGCAACATTTTATATAACAATAATATAATGGTAGGTGGATAGATATAATTTATTACTTTCGTTTTTTGGGTGAAATTTTCGGTAAAAATAAACATAAATAAATACATACATCAACAATCATTCTGAGGGTCACAGAGAGACTCCTTAAGCACTGTTTTATAAGGTTGCTGACAGACTACTATTATTATTAATATCCAACAAAAGAACACAATGTTTGCCCAAACACACAAGCAAACAAATTCTACCCTGATGTTCCTTTCTGCTGATGGTATTAAACTGCTGTTCAGGAACACGGTCCATCAATCTCAGCATCTATTCTAATGGATTCAATACAAAACCACGTCTTTTCCGCTGTCTTTTTGTGTTAGCAGCTGCATTTGTTTTGATTGCATTAAATCAAAAGCACTTTAAAAGGCTTTACCTGAGGGACACAGATGCTGTGCTGCAGCTATAATCTTTTAATCTATTAACATTTCATTCCACTCACAACAGCCTTTAGCTTGGCAATGGACTCCTGCTGCACCAAACCCGCACGTCCAGTGAGCACATCTCTATGGATGGACTTAGTAAGCCAAAAACACAGCTAATTTACCAAAGGAACAATTACCTTTGGGATGTCAAACAGGAACGGTTTCTCCCTTTGGAGAATGGCAATGGCCCTTTTTTCAAATGAATAACCAGGCTAGGGCATTAAAGAGGTAGTTCACCTAAAAATGTATATTCTGTCATTCTATTATTTACACTCGCATGACATTCCAAACCTGAAAGACTTTATTTTTCCTCCATGTGACATGAAATAAGATATTTAGCAGAATGTTCATGCTGCTTTTGTCCATACGAATGATAGTGAGTGGCAAAAAAATCATACACTTTGCCGCAGTTTTGTTATAAATTTCAAAAATAATTACAAAGAAATTGTATACATTAAATTAAATGTGAATTTTAAAAAGTAGACTGAAATACTAATTTCTTATAAAACATACTCCAATAATTGTTTTATTTACAACCTAAAAATATATATTTTACAATGTACTATGGAGTACTTTTATGGTGCTGTTTTGGTCCATAATATTTTTGTGGTGTTCCAAGAAAGAAAGTCACACAGGTTTTGAATGACGACCGAAATTTTCTGAGATAAATTTATGGCAGAATTTTTATTTTTGGGTGAACTATTCTTGATTTTCCTGCAGATACACACACAAATCTTGTTAATCATCTCTCTGCTGTCTCTGCTGAAGGTATTATTTAGGACAGGTAACTTACATGCCGCCATCTCCCAGCTCCTCGTAGAGATTGGTCGGAGCGCCACCTCCTGTTGATTTGCCGGCAGGAAGAGCCATCTGGATACGGGCAGTTTTGGCACACTCGGCCTGTCTCCTGTAAAGCATCCTCAAAGAGTGAGTTTCCTTCTTTCAAAAGGCTCATTTCAGCTCTATTATTGGAGGATATGAGGTCTGGAACTCTCATTTGATCTGTTCCAGCACTTTTTATTCATGCAATGCAAAATATCATGGGTTATTCAGCACCTTTCACACTGAGCTGAGGTGTTTTATTAGGAGGGAGCTGAACCCGGCTCACTTTGTACTCTATGAGGTCATGAAACCAGTAATTTCTGTTCATTTTCAAAGGCATCGCAATTGTGCTGGAATCAGAGAGGGCTGGAGTGAGTATGTCCTTTGCTTCTCATCTCAATTCATGCATTCTACTCGCATGTTCCTGTTTTAAAGGACTGAACTGAATAAGGAGGGTACGAACGCACACAGTCTCTGGCAAATAATTCATCAAAAAAGAATTTGAACTTACTCTTTGAATCTGAGCGCAGGGTCCACATTCAGCGACAGGAAGAGCAGAGAAAGAGGCAGAGGAAAGGAGAGTTGTTAGATAATTAGGCACAGGTATAATTAAACAAAAACACAAACAATGATTATTAAAAGAAAGACTGTCAATTTAAAATGTTAATTTACTATAATAATATAAGGTAATGTAATATAATATAATATAACATTTACCTACAGACAACAGAGGACAAGTGGTTTAGAAAATGGATAGTATAATATATTGGCTAATAATAATAAAAAAAAGGATAATAAAGATATGAAATATGAAAACTAAGGAAAATTGTTATTATAAAATTTATATTAAATATATAAATAAATAAAATAATTATCAAAAAATGTCACTGTTACATTTATTAATTATACCCTTTTACCTGTATGTAAATTCCTAACTAAGGGATTTTCTAACCACAGATTTTCTCAAAAAATATCACTACTGTAGGTACATGAATTGCCATTTGCGATTCTGGTTAATTGTCATTAAAGGTAGGCGATTTCGGAGAGGCTAGCAATAGCAAGCTAGCTTTGAAAGCATAAGATCCCACCCTCCCTGCAAATCACTCTCCAAAGCCCTGCCTCCTCCAAAACACATCAACGCACACAGGCAAACCAGATGCTAACGACCTCATGTCTCATTCACCGGTGAGAAAATATTACAGTACAAAGCACATAATATTACAATAATAATTTCCATTCTCACTCAGTCTGCAATAGCGTAATGGAGCGCGCTGATTATGTATCATGTCTGTGCGAACAGGGTGCGTCGAGGTATGCAAATACATACGTTAAAAGGTAGGACAGCCTATCATAGTCCTCGGACAGAAGGATATGATTGGACAAACATTTTATGGTCCTACGCCTTCCACAGAAGATATAAATACAAATAAATACATTTAGACCACTCAACTTAGTGATTGCTATCAGGATGGGAAGAGACTTTCAACCAGCATAACAAAAAATGTTTCTGAACCAAATAACCTACCCTGCCTTTTTGTAATAGATCATAATCTTAATTCATATTTTTAATCGACTGGCAGTCCAAATTCTAATTTCACAGGCCAGAAAATGCTAGTAGTGTTGAACCATGCAGCCCATTTTGTTTGCAGCTACTGCTGCAGGTGTGTGTGCATAATTCATACTGTAAAATGTGATAAGAGCACAGGATAACACCGGTTTATTCCACATCTCCTCAGCTGAGAAACAATACAGCTCTCAGCAGTAACCCCTCTCTGTCTCTCCAGCTCTCCATTCTCCTTCTCATCTTTGTATTTCATCCACACACTCTCTCGTCCTAACCCAGGGCTTCCTGGAGGCTATCAAAGACGTGATCCTCTCAATATTATTTATTTAACCAGAATGCAATTACTCAAAAGACAGTGTGAGATCTTGTGTTGTGATATATAAGCTAGCACTTGTGTCTCCTGTTATGCATCTTTTGTAAACAACCAAATGTAATGACGTAAAAACGTCACTTCACCTTTAATACAAGAGTCTAATCACAAAATGAACTCTTTAATATGTGTAAAAACATCTAAATGCAGTCATGCATGCATGTGTGTGGGAGAGCAAGCTTCACACACTTACTGTAGGTGTGTGTGTTTAGCTGTTTGTGTTCGCTGTGTGATTACCCATCTGTTATGTATTTACACAATAGCTGATGACGGACTCATTGGTGTGTGCAGAAGGTCAGGACCACACTCACATCTCAAGAGAGCTGCTGTGTGTGGAGAGCAGGCCCATATGCTGGGCTTTCATGAGATGTGACGGATGGATCGAATGCCTGGGATATGTCACAAATGCTTATAATTAATCTGCTTTCACACAGAGCTGGCTGGGAGATTAGCCTGTTAGCATGGCTAATTACTGAAAAAAAGCCATTTTAATACCTGGCATCCAATACTCATCTCCATCACCTACTGTGCATGTTTTGTTTAAACCTGTCCTCAACGCTCTCAGAATCGTACAGGTTACAAATAGAGACGTACAACTGCAGAGTAAAGTGTCTTCATGTATGTACAATAGCAGCTCTGAGAACATATAAATACATTGTCTTTATATGTTAAAATTATATATACATTTTAACTGCTAGCTAATTGTCTACTAGTCTCGTAATCATAGTTCCCTTTCAGTCGGTCACTCGCGACGTCACGTCGGAGGACCGACGAATTGGGATCTCGCTTAGAGGGACCAATCTACTTCGAGTGTAAACTAAACGAGCCAATGCACATTGGCAAGCGATTATTGCATCCAGCTGCTGCTGATCCCAGCGTGAGTATAAGTAGGCAGCAGATGCAGCGCATATTCAGCTTTTCGCTTCGGAGCCGAGCGCTCACATCGGGGTTGTGATTGCTCCTGAACTCTATGGAGAGAAGAGGACCAAGGGAAGAAAGGAACGAAGGCACACGTTCAAGCAGCTCTTGGATAGCTATCTTCGTGTTGAGCGGTAACGTGCCGCTTCAGCGGTGCGTGTTTCCAGGTCGAGTGGGTGCCCACATCAGGCTGCCACTACCCCTGTTGGGTTGAAATGATCCATTCCCCTGTGCCGACTCAGCACGCAAAAGAGCTTTTTCCCCTAAGAAAGAGCGACACATTTCGGGTGCTCGTCATTTTAAAGACAGAGTTGCTTGGCAAAATGGAGTTATGTTTTATAAAGACGATGTGGGGTCGTGCTATAGACAACGTATCGCGACGGGACCTATTCTGGATGCGGGGTCGTTAACTGGCGATGGGTGATGGTCACGATTGCTGCCTCTTGTGCCTGGGCATGAAGCATGCTGAGGCGGCTTTCGTGGATGACTCATGCTCCCAATGCGGGGGTATGACCATCTCGGAGTTACAGACCAGACTCCGTTACCTGCAAGGGTGGTGGAGTGCCCGTGCCACTGCCTAGATCTGGGGTTCCTTCTGGTGGCAGCCGGGGGCGTCCTTTTTTGGCGGTGGGCGGACTGGTCTTACGGTCATGGTGAGGAATTCTCCTCCGGGGATGCCCCAGCCAGCCGGCTCTCCGAAACCAGCGGAGCTCTCAAAAGATTAGGCTGGACCCTCCCGGGGGGTACCATTTGTTTCTTCTGAGGCTCCCCCCGACGATCGGATGTCGATTGCAGCATCGGAGGGTGAGCCAGAGCTTTCTGGAGAGGAAGATTCGGCTGCGCTGCTCTCCTCCGGGACCGTAGCAATGCCTGGATCGGATCCAGAAATAATGGCTATGCTTTCCCGGGCCGCCGTAGGGGTAGGGCTCGAGTGAAGACTTTCACCGTGTCCCGAGCCCTCGAGGTTGGATGATTGGTTCTTCGGGGTGGTCCGCGTTGGTTCTTAGCGCCCCGCCTCGGTGCCTTTCTTCTGGAGGTGCATGAGGAGCTCAACAGGTCGTGGACGGCACCTTTTTACTGCCGGAAACTGATTTGCTGGATCCTCCTCCCTCGCCACCCTCGATGGTGAGGCAGCTAGGGGGTTACAATGGTCCCCCCGGTGGAGCGGTCGGTTGCGATGCAGTTGTGTCCTAATACCGCCTCCAACCGGCAGGGAGAACCGTGCCTCCCCTCCCGGGTCTGTAGGTACTCGACTGGCCAGCGATGCCTATACGACCTGTGGAGAAGCTGCCTTACATGCTACGGCGTGATTGCAAGTGCACCAGGCCAAGGCACTGAGGGACTAGCACGAGGATGGTCACAACCCGGAAGTTTCATAGAGAACTCTGCACCGCGGTGGACCTCGCGCCACGAGCGACAAAGGTTACAGCGCGGTCTCTGGGTCGTGCGATGTCCAATATGGTGGTAGGGGGAGCGCCTGGCTGTGACTGGTTGACATGCGCGAGACGGACAAGACACGATCCTTGAACGCCCCCGTGTCCCAGGCCGGCCTGTCGGCGACACGGTGGAGAACTTGCCCAGCGGTTCTCCGCTGACCAAAGCAGACTGAGGCCATCAGGTACATCCTGCCCCGGCGTGCAGCTGCTGCCGTCGCCGAGGGCAGCCCCCCTGCCACCGCCAAAACAAGAGCAGCGCTCTTGCCCAGCAAAGCTGTGCCGTGGAGCCGGCCGCAGGGCAGCCGCCCCGCCCGTCCAGGCCCCCGCCAAACCTGGTGGCAAGCGAGAGAGCAAGAGGCCCGGGGACGGGCGACCCAGAGGTGGAGGGACGTGCTCTTCAGGAGATGGTAAGAACACCACTCCCTCCCCCGGAGGAGGGACAGGTGGATAATCTTTTTATCTTTTTCCGCCACTGACCTCTCAGTCGGTGGTACCCAAATTCTCGACAAAGAGCAATTCCTCTATTTCTGGGTCCCCAGAGGGGACGGGGGGTTGTGGACGATCTAGTGCGTATCACACTCACCCTCCTCTCTCGCAAAGTGAGCAGCAGTGGGCGGATCGGGAAGACAAACCAACGGACTACCCACACACCCTCTACTCGAACGCAGGTCAGTGTTAAACACACCAGACCCCGCCTCGGACAGGCTACGAGACGCCCGGGCCGGGTCCCTGCGTTTCTTTGCGCTGCCCCACTGCGGGTACGCCTGTAGTTACGTTGATGCCACTAGCGCGGTGTCTGAGAGCCTGGCTTGAGCTACCCAGCCCGACTCGATGGCTCCTTCGAACCGTCAGGCACGGCTATTCGATTCAGTCGCCCGGCGTACCCCCCCCAAGTTCAGTGGCATCCGCTTCACAACAGTGAAGGCGGCCGATGGTCCTGTCTTGCGGGCGGAGGTCGCAGTCCAACTGGAGAAGGATGCGATAGAGCCGGTCCCTCAAGCCAATATGAGGATGGGGTTTTACAGCCCTTACTTCATTGTACCAAGAAAGGCGGTGGGTTGAGACCTAACTTGGACCTGCGCGTCGTGAACCGGGACCTTCACCGGCTCCCGTTCAAGATGCCCACGCAGAAATGCATCTTCAGGTGTATCCGTCCCCAAGATTGGTTGCACGGTAGACCAATGAGGACCGAGTAATCAGTGTCCGACCCCCCTTCCGCACCACAGACCCCAAATTGCTGTGGTTCGCGTCCGAAGGACGAGCATATCAGTACGGGGTCCTGCCCTCCGGGCTGTCCTTGTTTTCCCGTGTCTTCACGTAAGTTGTGGAGGTACCCCTTGTTCCCTTGAGAGATCAGAGCATTCGCATTCTCAACTACCTAGATGAAGCTGTTTCAGGATCAGTTGTGCGAACACAGGGATTGGTGCTCTCACACCTCAGCCTGTTGGGCCTTCGGGTCACTGGGAAAAGAGCAAACTCTCTCCGAAGCAGAGGATCTCTTTTCTCAGTATGGAGGGGGGCTACGGGTAAGAGCAGGATGGCGGTCCCACTGAAACCGTTTCAGAGGTTCCTGGGGCATATGGCAGCTGCAGCGGTAGTTACGCCGCTGGGGCTGCTTCATATGAGAACGCTGCAGCACTGGCTCCATGGCCGAGTCCCGAGGTGGGCGTGGCAACGCGGCACCTTCCGGGTCCAAGTTACACCGGCCTGCCGCCAAACATTCACCCCGTGGTCAGACCTTGCGTTACTCCGGGCAGGAGTGCCCCTGGAGCAGGTATCCAGGCATTCTGTGGTTTGCACGGATGCCTCAAACCACCGGCTGGTGGGCCACGTACAACGGTTTGCAGTGTCAGGGGTTTGGACGGGGCCCAAACTGCACTGGCTGCCTCGAGTTGCTGGCAGTGTACCTTGCCCTGAGCCGTCTCAAAGGGTGATTACGAGGCAAGCACGTGCTGGTCCGAACAGACAACACAGCGACCATTGCGTACATCAACCTACTGGGTGGTCTGCGCTCCCGTCGCTTATTGCAACTCACCCGCCACCTCCTCCTCTGGAGTCAGAAGCATCTGAGGTTGCTTCGTGCTGTTCACATTCCTCGGCTGCTCAACCGGGCAGTCGATGAGCTGTCCCGAGCTGCGATCCCGGGAGGATGGCGACTCCATCCCCAGACGGTCCAGCGGTTTTGGAGACGTTTCGGAGCCGCTCAGGTAGACCTGTTTGCCTCTCCAGAAACCTCTCACTGCCAGTTGTTATACTCCCTGACCGAGGGAACACTCAGCACAGACGCACTAGCACACAGCTGGCCGAAGGGCCTACGCAAGTATGCATTTCCCACAGTGAGCCTTCTGGCACAGTTGCTGTGCAAGGTCAGGGAGGACGAGGAGCAGGTCCTGTGGTGGCACCCTATTGGAGTAACGACCTGGTTCCAAAACGCGCTATGATCTAAGACGCCCCCCCCCCCCAGCGGCCCTCCTTGGCGATTACTCTGACGGGAAGGTATTTACGGACTCAGAGATGGGGCACCTTGGCACCCGGGACGCAAGGTTATGAGTGGCCCCCACAAGAGGTAGTTGACACATCAACGCAGCGAGAGACTACGCTTTGAAGTGGAACCTGTTCATTGAGTGGTGTTTTCCTCGCCGAGAAGACCCCCAGAGATGCCCAATTGCGGTCGTGCTTTCCTTTCTGCAGCAAGGGCTGAAGCGAAGGCTGTCTCCATCCACCCTTAAAATTTATGTCGCTGCAATCGCTGCTAACCAGGACCCCGTAGAAGGAGGTCGTTGGGGAAGCATGACTTGGTCATCAGATTCCTTAGGGGTGTGAGAAGGTTAAATCCTCCACGGCCCTCCTCTATTCCCTCGTGGGACCTGACTGGTGCTCACGGCACTACAGCAGGCCCCGTTTGAGCCTTTACAGTCAGTGGAGCTGAAGTTCCTCTCAATGGAGACTTTGTTCCTGCTGGCATTGGCCTCTATCAAGAGTGTAGGGGACCTGCACGCATTTTTGGTGAATGATTCGTGCCTGGAGTTCGGGCCGGCTGTTTCCCAGGTAACCCTGAGGCCCCGGCCCTGCTACGTGCCCAAGGTTCCCGCTACTTCTTTCAGGGATCAGGTGGTGAACCTCAAGCGCTGCCCTCGGAGGAGGCAGAACCAGCCCTAGCTTTGCTCTGTCCCGTACGAGCCTTAAGGTGCTACGTAGACCGAACGCAAAGCTTCAGGACCTCAAACCAGCTCTTTGTCTGTCACAGAGGCCGGCAGAAGGGGAATGCCGTCTCAAAGGAGAGGATGGCCCACTGGATAGTGGATACCATCAACCTGGCTTATCAGGCACAGGGTGTGCCCTGCACGTTCAGGTTGCGAGCTCACTCAACTAAAGGTGTTGCATCCTCCTGGGCGCTGACTCGTGGTGCCCGCTGACAGATAATCTGTGGCTGCGGGATGGGCGACCCCTAACACATTCGCTAGTTTCTATAGCCTTCGTGTGGAGCCGGTAACCTCCTGTGTTCTCACCTCAAACGGGAAGAAGCACTGAGAGGCCCCGGCTTCGGGTCGGCTTGCAAAAACCAATCCAGAGAGTCCATATAGTAGACCCTATTGAGCTCCTCCGTCCCCTCGGCAGCCAGACCTTCACTCGTTGAATCCTCGAGAACCAGTAGAAGGCTGGGTTCCATATGCAAGACCTAAGTGGATCTCATATGTGTAAAATCCACGGTATAGCATTAGAGCCTGTGTTTCCCCGGCAGACTTCCGCCATTCCAAGAGGGTTCAATCACCTCCATTCTCCATATGCACCTAAGGGATGTCCATATGTGTATTGCTCCGAAACCTCCTTCGGAAAGGTTCGAGCTTCCGCAACGTCCCTGTTCCAAGTAGAACGGGTACGTTTTCCCAGTGTTATTCAGTCTTACTCAGTGGGTAGTGCCATTGTAGCAGTAGCTGGTCCTCTTGTGAAGAGGCCTTGGCCTACGCCAAAAAGTAGGGGCGTAGATGGCTTCCACAGGACACTGGAAGGGGGCGGTAGCTGTGGCCTTTTGGTAGGATTCCAATTCGTCGGTCATCCGACGTGACGTCGAGAGTGACCGACTGAAAGGGAAGTCTCGGTACGTATGTAACCCTCGTCCCATGACGGACCCCGGACGGAGACATAACGTCAGGCGCCCAGTCGGTATGCCACCGCTGAGCGGCCGGGGTCATTGGCTCGGTCATCAGCGAAAACTCATGATATGCGCTGATCTGACTGCTTTATGCTCTCGCTGTGATCAGCAGCAGCTGGATGCCATAATCGCATGCCAATGTGCATTGGCTCATTTAGTTTAAACTCGAAGTAGATTGGTCCCTCTAAGCGAGATCCCAATTCGTAGGTCCTCCGACGTGACGTCTCCGTTCCCTCCTTCAGGGAACGAGGGTTACATACGTAACCGAGACGTTATCTTTCAACTGCCAACTAAATTCATGTTTGCTCGACAAATAGTCTTAGATGCACTTAGAAAAGCAGCTGTTGAAACGAGATGTAAAATGACGAAAAACTGTTCACGGTTTTGTTTGTGACATTTTTCCCATTTATGAATATAAATGACGTACAGTTACATACTGGGGATGTGATTTAACAAATCCCATTTACTAAAGTCATGAAGAAAATTAAGTAAAAATGAAGAAAAATACAGAAAAATTGTCTACATTTTTGTGTGCTTTTTTACACCTTGAAAAAAGCAAATAAATCAAGAAACAATTATTTATTATTATTATTCAGGGTATCTGCAGGATTTATAAGCTCAAATTAAGACTTTTAAAGACTTTTTTAAGACCTGCACAAATAAAATTAATACCAGATGAGCAGGGTAGGGCAACGTCTATAGTACCATATTAAACTGTAAAACTACTGTAAAAAGCATGATTTACAGTTCAGATACAGGTTTTCACAAAAACAAAAAGTATTATAAAATGTTAAAGTTCACATTTAGCTGTAAATTTTAAACCGTTTTTTTTAGAAAAGGATCAAAAGTAGTCAAAGTTCAATTTTATATCATAAAAATATTATCAAGTATTATTTATTAAATAACATATAAATATATTTTACTGGCTTAATTGTTTAGATTTCTTCTTATTGATTCACCAGTTAACATTTACAACTCTGTGTGTGTGCAGCATAAAAACATTGGTTGATTTTCGCACAGGTCAGAACAAAAACAGCAGAAGGGCTTACTAAAAAAGCACATTCTTTCTCTGTCAGTAGGTGGCGTTTTTGGTATGGCAGAAATATAGCGTTTTCCCTGGTAACAGCAGTCCACAAAGCAGAGCAGCACCTGACTTTGAATTGTGCAGCGCTCATGTTTATTTAATTAGATCACATTCTTTTGAAGTTTAATAGTCACATTAAGCCATATCGCAATTCTTGTCTTTCCATTCCCAAATTTAAGACCTCTTGAAGTCAAAATTAAGACTTTCTTGTACAATTTAAGACTTTTTATGGCCTTAAATTTGATACAACTACATTTTTAAAAGACTTTTAAGGACCCGCGGAACCCTATTTAATTGAGCTGAAAGCTGAAATATGCAACTTATGAAGATGATTATCATTGGGGACTGACAAAAATTCTACTCACTGTTTGTACGTCACCATGATGATGAGAATAGCTGGGATGCAGCACAGAATGATGATGATGGCCAGTGCCAGCAGAGCCCCCTCTGTGTAGCCCACAGCCTGCGCAGCCTTCTTCACACTCGCCACGATGTCAGGAGAACGGATCTCCAGAATCCGCCCGCCCTCGCCCAGGTACGGCTGGAACTCTTTATTGATGTCCAGAATCTTGCCATCCAGAAACCTGTCAAACACACATTTAGCAGACATATTACAAAATCATTTAAATGTAGATATTTTCCTTACACAAATATGTACCTGCATAGTAAGCACATCATAATCACAAAAAACTTTCATATAAAAACCCCACAAAGCATGGATAATAATGTGTGAATAATAATACAACTGTATTGATGCAACTGAAATGTACTGAAAAACATATTTGTAATAATATTAAAAATAAAAAAATAAAAAAATAATGCCCCCGATGTGTGTGGGTGTGTGTGTGTGTGTTTATATATGTATATACAGTATAAACACACAGTCCGGGGAGTGAATTTCAAGGGGGGACAGCGTTCCACTTCCAACTGCTTAGGTTCTTTTGGAAATGAAAGTGATTTCTATATTTTTTTCTTATTTAATAGCCTATGTAAGCAATCACAGTTCTGCACATAAACAAAGTGCAATATATAAAAAAATGTAGCGTGATATTTGTGTCTATGGTTTGCCGTGCAATGCCGTCTTTTGTGATTGGTCATAATACATGCACACTGCAGCCAATGGAAATGCTTCTGTATCGGTGCGTGTCCTGCTCCTCACAGAACAGATCACGAAGGCAGACTGCAGATTTTGTTCAGTGCTGAGTCATTCAAGCTCATATCCTCGCTTTATAACAAAGTGTAGACACGATGTAAATAATAGATTCAGTGTGCAGTGTAGAGAGATTCATGAATTATAATAGAAGTTTGAGAGATCATGATGAACTAAGACGAGTGACAGCTTTTTAATGATTATAAAGGGAGTTTGAAATTATTTTAATTGAATTTATTGTTTAATTAAAATTTTTGATAAGTTTATAAAGTTTATAAAGATGACACATTTAATAAAGTTAGGAAAAAAAATTACCTTACAATGGTAAAAAAATGCCCTGGCAAATCACTTTAGGAGTCAAATATCGCCTCTAAGGGAAGGTTGTTCTGTTATTGATCGAGGTCGTGTGGCCGAGAGAGCTCAACATGCTGCAACTTAAGAACACACATGCAAATAGAAAAAGCACCAGGAAATCAAGAAAACATCTTCATCAATTTGAAGAACATGTGCTGCAAATACTCTCAAACACAATCAAATCCAAAAACACGCTGCAAATGCTCACAACACAACCAAATAAAGAAACGCTCTGCAAATTCTCACAACACAACCAAACAAAGAAACGCGCTGCAAATACAAAACAAACGAATACAGAAATGCGCTGCAAATACTCGTAACACAACCAAGTACAGAAATGCGGTGCAAATGCGCACAACACAACCAAATAAAGAAACGCGCTGCAAAAAAAAAACACGCTGCAAATTGTTCTTTTTTTTTTTTTTTTTGACAACAACAACCAATTAAGCAGCGGTTGCAAAAACAGAAACGGCGCTGCAATAGGCTCACAACACAATCAAATAACGAAACGAAAATAATTTACTTTGGAAATAATTACGAGAATACTTTTTGTGCGCTAAGAAAACAAAAATAACAATTTATTTATTTAACAATTCTTCTCCCCCTAGTTATGTCTTCCGCCATTTTGAAGAGCACCCAAGAGCGTAATCGACATAATCAGCATTGTTTACGTTCGGGGGAGAAAGCGCGCGCATGAACGTAATCTGAGTAATCAGCGTTGTTTAAGCTTGGGGGAAAGCGTGCGTATGCGTTGTGATACTCTCTAAAATGGAGGATGACTGTAGCTCGGGGGAGAAGAATTGTTGAAAAAATGATGTTATTTTTGTTTTCTTTGCGCTCAAAAAGAATTCTAATAGCTTCACAAAACTGAAGTTGAGCCACTGATATGGGATGATATTAGACTCAAAATTATTAATAAATGCATGCACAATTATCAATGTACTGCATACATTTTATACATGTATCTATAACCACAAACAAATGCCTTTCAGTTGAGTCACGTGGAATTCGGGATTAAATATTGTGCAGCCGATTTGACAAATACAGACATGTTGTGTATAAAAAATGTGCTGTTAGCATTAATATATCCCAATAATTGCTCATGCAAAAAATGACATCCGGCATACGGGATCAGGTGACACGCGTGATTAATGCGTCTAGTTCGCAAGTCTACATCGTTTGTTACAGGTTCATTGGGATTTTGAGACTTCATTTCGCCAGTTACAGCATTTCACGTCCCCCACACACACAACTACCAATTAACAAGGCCCAGTGCAATTCATTACCGTGTACACGATTTGAAAAATTCGGCAAATGTGCGTCACACACTGTAAAACAAACAAGTGCTTATAAACCGGTGTCTGCAGAGTTAAGAATTACATTAATGTGCAGCATTTTGTTCAAATAGAGACGTATTTGTGAATACAAATGTTATGGTTTGTATTAATGTATCATAATTTGTGCATGTAGCGATTAAAATATGCATTTGTGGATCAGGCGACGCGCGTTCATTCACGTCTCTTCTGAGTCGATTCTACTTGATTCATTTGAATTTTGAGACTTTCATTCCGCCCTTTTAGCCTTGCGCGATCCACGAGCAGCTGAGACACAGAACATCAGCGAACACTAGATGGCACTAGCCCCAGTCACATGTGAGCATTCCATTGAGTACGGTTTTATGAATGTTACATTGTGTTTTCTTTGTTTCTTTTTGATTTGGCTATTCTCCTCTACCGTAGAAATATAATAAATCTGTTTTATTGAGCTTGCTCTAATTGAACTTGTCTTAAGACACAGAATAGCTCATATTAATTTTGCCAAACAAGAACTTCGTGACGGTACCTTGTTTTTTCTTCTTCTGTAATTCAACGGCATGTTGTCAGTTATTCCTTCCTTGTAATATTATTATTATCATTATTACACAGAGTTTATTTACTTCGCTCATTTAAGACATTAGTAAGCGCCACGTTTTATATTTAAACTATTAAATTAACTTAAACTAAACTATACTAAACAAGTTTTATAGGCTATAGCCTATTCCGTGCTCAAGCGGATCGCATAAATAGCTAGAACATATTTTATTTAGGCTACTTATTACTAAACTGTCTTCTGAGTCAGATGAAGTTGCAAAGATGAAGTTGACGATGCTGATGAATTACTTTATTCTCGAAATTGAATAAATTTTTTTTCTAAATTTTTCTGGATATTTAATGAGTTTAATCTCGCATTATAGGCTAATGACTTTATTCTGGAGATGTTTTTTTATTGTTTGGCCCTATAATCCTCTTTCTTACTCTCTCATTTGGCACGAATCCAAATGTTTCCATATTCACAATGTTGGCTATTTGAATGCAACAGACTATTATTTATTAGGCCTACACAGTAAATTCCCGAGTGTTAAATTAACACTGCTCGGCGCATATATGGTCCCACTCTAAAAGAGTGTTAAACTGAAGCGGTGTTAAAGTTAATGAGATAATTATGTTATTAATTAAGTGCTGATTGAGCATTAATGATGAACAGCTGCTTTTAACAAGCAGAATCACTGAAGAAAAGATAAGCAAGAATTACAACTGACTTCAGCCACAGATTTAGATGAAATCAACTGAAATAAAAGACTTTAAATCCATCAAGATTTCAGCAGAAGATGATTAAACAACTCCACAAACAGCATCACCAGCTTCATGCATTACTAACCAGTTAGACTTTGTTAATCCGTGTATCATTCGATCATTCGTTTTTTAAAAACTTAATATTGAAAGTAGAAAAATGAGAAAACGGATCCTTTTTCGTGTTTTTGTTTTTTTCCCAAAATACGAAAAACGAGAATTCAGCTTAAATTTTCGTTTTTTGTTAATGGGTGGAAAAATGAATAAACAGCTTGAAAATTCGATTTCTACATGTTCTACAATCGGGAGTACTGTGTAGGCCTAATAAATAATAGTCTGTTGTATTCAAATAGCCAACATTGTGAATATGGAAACATTTGGATTCGTGCCAAATGAGAGAGTAAAAAAGAGGATTATAGGGCCAAACAATAAAAAAAAAAAATCTCCAGAATAAAGTCTTTAGCCTATAATGCGAGATTAAACTCATTAAATATCCAGAAAAAATTAGAAATAAAATATTGAGAATAAAAATAATAAAATTTTGAGAATAAAGTCGTTCATCAGCATAGTCAACTTCATCTTTGCAGACACTGAATCAGAAAACAGTTTAGTAATAAGTAGCCTATATAAAATATGTTCTAGCTATTTATGCGATCCACTTGAGCGCGGAATAGGCTATAGCCTATAAAACACTTGTTTATAGTTTAGTTTAAGTTAATTTAATAGTTTAAATATAAACGTGCGATTACTAATGGCTTAAATGAGCGACTATAATATCTCTTTTAATAATAATAATAATAATATACTACCAGGAGGAATAACTGACAGAACACCTGCCGTTGATTACAGAAGAAAGAAAGCCAAAAAACCAAGGTTCCGTAATGAAGTTCGTTTGGTAAAAGTAATATAAGATATTCTGTGGTCTTAAAGACAAGTTAAGTAGAAGAGTCAACAACACATCTTTATTATATTTCTTACGGTAGAGGAGAAAGCCAACCAAAAGAAACAAAGAAAAAAACAAGTAACCTCATGATGAAACAGTACTCAAAGGAATGCAAAAGTGTGACTGGGGTAGGGCCATCTAGTGGTCGCTGAGTCTGTGTCAGATGCTCGTGGACGCGGGGGGCCAAAAAGGCTTAAAAGGGCGGAACGAAGTCTCAAATTCAAAGACCAAACCCCCTCACGAATCGTCAGAAGAGAAGTGAATGAATGCACGAGGTGTCGCCTGATGCACAAAACAGGCCCCCACCTTTTACCATCGCTACATGCACAAATTATGAGACATTAATACAAACCATAAATTTGTTTCCACAAATATGTAGATATTTGAACAAAACTGCTGCACCGAATGTTTTCTTAACTCTGCAGACACCGTTTGAAAAGCATTTGTTTCAGTGTAGTGAGAAACATTTGCGAATTTTTCAAATCGTGTATACGTTAATGAATTGCACTGGGCCTTGTTAATTGGTAGTTGTGTGTGTGGGGGACGGGAAATGCTGTAAACTGCGAAAATGAAGTCTCAAAATCCAAATGAACGAACAGGATCGACTCGAACTAGACGTCAATTAATGCACGCGTGTCACCTGATCCACATATGCACGGATTCATTTTTGCATGAGCAATTTATGATATAATAATGCAGAACAGAACATTTTATTCGAAAACATGTCTGTATTTGTACAAAACCCTGCACAATCATTTAATCCTGAATTCCACAGACGCAAATTGAAAGCACATTGGGTTTGTGGTTAGTAGACTACAGTATAAACATGTATGCTAGTGCAGGATATTGTGCGTGCTTATTAATCATTTTAGGTATCTATCATCACATCCACTGATGTCGCATGGACTGTTTTACCGATGTTCTTACTATGGTTCTGGACCTGGGAACATTACAGTTGCGTTGCTACATCTACGGCGCATATTCACATTATAAAAATTTTAATATTTAATAATCATCAAATTTTTCAATTAGATATATTAATAAAATTAATGAATATTAAATATTAAATATCTTAATTTGTGTTCCGAAGATGAACGGAGGTCTTACGGCATATCTTATCTGATCTTATCTTATCTTATCTTCCATAACAGCACAAAAAAGAATTAAATAAAAAAATGTAAAATACAAATACAAATAAAGTATGTACACTTTCTGGCTGTTCAGGCTGAAATATATTGAAAAAAAAATTGTGATCAAAAAAGAAAAAAGCAATTTGTAAAAAAAAAAAAGCTAAAATAATAATGCAACTGTAGGAATGAATCTGAAATATACTTAAAAAAACCTCATTTGTGATTATATATAGCGTAATTATAATTTCAATCGGTTCCTTATACAGACATGTACAGTAAGCACATCATAATCACAAGACTGTACATTTCTACTCACATATACAGCATCTTTATACTGTAGTAACTATGATAGCCTTGAGATGATTGACAGTTAGATGTTGATAACATTCAGTGTCAATCTAAAGTATCTTCGGCAGAGAAGTGGAAGCCAAGAATCCTGTTAATGAGGGCAGCATCCATTCAGCTGTATTTAGCCTTTTCCATATGAGTTACTAGGCAACATGATATGAAAATCCTCATTCTCCACTGCCTCTGTAAATGGTTTGCCTGTGCTAATATCAAGTATTATTATTTAATATATTGATATAGAGCTGATTACCAGTGCCACTCCAAAGCAGAGCAAGAGTACTTTTCTCCTCACACTTGGCTTTGTTGACACTTTGCTGATCAATAATGTTTAAATAGACCTGCATGTTAAGTACTTCATAAGTATCCACGGCAGACCAATTAGTCCTGCTGCAGCAGAACACTTCAACAGAAGCACCTAGTAAACAGGACTGTTCAAACACAATCGATTAACCAGGTTTAAAGACTGATGAAAGACTGTGCGTATTTGATCTGTGGTCAAACAGACCTGCAAAACCAAATGTACATGTGCTTCACAACATCTCAAGAATGTCCTTTCAACTGAGGACAAATAGATTTTGAAGGTGAACTGAGTAACTCTATTGCTATTCTGAATTTACACCCCATTTACTCCTGTATTTTTACTCTCTACATTCCATCAGATCAATCCAGTGGTTAAACCTGTATGACTCTGTGGAACACAAAAGAAGATACTGAAAAATGACTCAGTTTTTTGTCCCTACAGTGTTGATTTGGACTCGATAGTTGAAACATTCTTCACCTTCTGTGTTTCGCAGAAGAAATAAAGTAGGTGAATAAATGTTGACAATTTTCATTTTTCAGTCAGACTGCCATAATTCAACAAGTTTTTTTAATCTACAACTTAATTAAAAATCAAGATGATTACTGGACTCACACTCTAAAATAAAAAAATAAACTAAAATAAAATGTCAGTATAGTATCTGCTGTTTCACTAAATGGAAAAGGAATGGATCAAACCCAAGCTGGACTGAATCACACGGGAACCAGAGTGACGAACAAACTGACAATATTTTGTTTCTTTTCTAAATCAAAGATGATGGAACATCATTTCAGATCATTAGATCCAGCTTTAACCCCTGGTTATACCCACAAGTCCTTCATCTTTTTGAATCACGTCCCTGTTGTGGAGGAAGAGAAACAGCATGGGTTAACTCACACTGTTACAGACACGCAGTGTGAACGGGCTCAACAATGGCTGCCTGTTTTTATCGTATTTCAGAGTCAATAGGCTTCTAACCAGCAGGATGACTGGATTCATCCATACAAAACACCACTGAGAGTGACCAGATGGATTCTGGAAAAAGAAACTAGTTTTGTGAGGGGAACTTTTGTGAATGCTGAAGTGGAGCTCAGACTGTAAAGCTTTAAGAAGCAGATTTTGAGTTTTATGACCAGAGACATGAGAAAACAACCTTGTCTCCAGCAGAACATATGAAAGGAGAAGAGTGGAAAAAACTCAGCAGTCTGAGGAAGATACATACACACAAACAAACACAGCCTGAAGAATGTCAATGGAGTCAAATGGAGACAGATAATGTCCACAAACACACACAAAATAAAAACACGCCCTCACCCGTAACATATATAGCAAATGAGATCTCTTTAAAGGCATAGTTCAGTCAAAAATAAAAATCGATCATTCAGTCTCCCTCATGTTCTTCCAAACTTGTATGAATGTTTTCTTCCATGAAACACAAAAGAAACATGTCCTTCTTTTCTCCATACAATTCCAAGAGAACCGTAAAAGTGGTCCATGTGACTCAGGCACTATATTCCAATAGGTGACCCTGGACCACAAAATCAGTCTTAAATCGCTGGGGTATATTTTTAGCAATAGCCAAAAAATCATTGTATGGGTCAAAATTATAAATTTTCTTTTATGCCAAAAATCATTAGGATATTAAGTAAAGATCATGTTCCATGAAGATATTTTGTAAATTTCCTGCCGTAAATATATCAAAACTTAATTTTTGATTAGTAATATGCATTGCTAAGAACTTAATTTGGACAACTCAAACAGGTATTAGAATTTTTTTTGCACACCGCAGATCCGGAATAGTGTCCCTAATCATAACAACCACATCAATGGAAAGCTTATTTATTCAGCTTTCAGATGATGTATAAATCTCAATTTAAAAAAATTGACCCTTATGACTGGTTTTGTGGTCCAGGGTCATATATGACAAAGACTTATTCGAAGTCTTTGTAAAGACAACAATAGTTGTGTGCAAGGGAAAACAAAGAAGTTGTTAACTAAAGAATTAAAAAACCCGACAAAAAAATTTTAGTGAACCTATGGAACTCGGCCTGCGTCCTTGTGCCTATGGCCAGGGGTGGATTTAGTGATTTGGGGGCCCCAGGCAAAATATATGAATGGGGCACTATACATTTGCACACATTTTTCTAGATCAACCTTGAGGTTCCATTTTTTTTTTGTGATGCTTGCTGCTGCACAATGGTGCCCCGTGGTTGTGTCCAATGTTTCTACATTTTTTCATGTACATATTATAATGGCTTTCTTTCATTTTGTAGACCACGAAATAGCAACTGATTTACAATTGAGATACAGGTTTTCACAAAAACAAAATAAAACCTCACAATTGAGCCTTTAAACCCTTTTTTAAGAAAAGAGATGAGTTAGAAAGTCTATATACACTGTTAAAATTTTAAGTGAAAGTGGAAATGTTATTGTGAAATTACAGTATATTCCAGGTTAATAATTGTGTTACTTTCACAGTAATTTCACAGTGGGGCTTCTCTTGTATCTAACTGGAGTCTGAGAAATTTCTTGTAAACAAACAGCATCATATTGTGTTTTCTACAGTACATATGTACTATGAATGCACCCAGCATGCAATGCAGAATGAATAGATCATGCTGTAGAGTTTTTTCCATTCTTGTTGGTTTTATTTGTGCTATTGAACTTTATTTTTTGTGCTATTGAACTTGTTTTGGGTTCACTTTTAGCAGTTTGTGTTGTTTGTTTATTTTATATTGCTGGTTTACGTTCTAAGTGTTGTTTTTATTTGTTGAGTGTTACCTTGTTGTTTGTTTGTTGTCGGTATTTTAGGTAACATCTTTCAAGAGGTTTCTCAAAGTTGTCTTCACACTAATTTGAGATCCATCCACAAACAGTTGAATAAAATATGAATATGAAATAAGTTCTTGATTAATCTTCATGCTTAAGTAATGCTAAAATAAAATCTTCATGTTCATGCTAAGAATAGATTGACTAACTTAAAGTCAGGCAATTAGCTTATTTCATATTCTAGCTTGTCATTATTTTGACAAATGTTTTCATTTGTTACACTTCTGACAAGACCAGATCAGAAATTTGAATATTAATATGGTCAAAGAGCCCAAACAAATGGGATCACCAATCACCATTATGGTGACTTCAAAACAATTACAGTAGTAAACAACAAAATTTCTCACAGTGGCACAGTTAAAGACAACTTTATAATGTGAATTTACAGTAAAACAAGAGCAGTATATTACTGTGATTTAGCATCATTCTGCTGTTCATTCACAGTCATTTGTAAGAAAATTACCCAGCATGCATTGATTTCAAAGCAAATTTTTGACTACAGTAATTTATTGTAAATTAATACCCTTTAATCCTGTAAATTCCTGGCATTTTTTTTACAGTGTACTATAATAATTTAAAACAGGTTATGTGGGTGGATATTCGCATTGGTCTGAACAAAAAATGCAGACGGGATTATTGAAAATGCTAAATCCTTCTCTGCCAGTAGGAGGTGCTTTTGGAACGTCAAAAATATAACGGTTTCCCCGGTAAAGGTTGTAAACAAAGCAGCTGCACTCATAAACTCTACTATATCAGATAAAATCAAAAAGCCATCAAAACTTTTCTGTAGACAGTCGGTTGCTGGCGGTTAAAGAGCTTGCATTCGACGATAAATTTAGATTTCAAGTTCAATACTGATTTTAGAAATATTGAAATTATTTACAGTGTGTAACGCAAATTTATAATTAAATTAATTAAATTACCTAAAAATTAACAGTAATCCCTTACTTTACTTTTACAGTGGATAAGTAATTTAATTACAGTAACACGTTACTTAGTAAACGCGTTACACACAATGCACAAGAAGCACGTTCAACTCAATTGAACGGTTGTCCTGGTAATAAATACCGTAAACAGCAACTGGTCGCGTGTCAGCTCTTAAGGCCTGTTCACACCCAGAACAATAACTATAAAGATAACTATATTAGTGTCCACACCAGCGCACGATATCGTCTGCTTATTCCAAGCGCACTCTCGTCTGCTGCTTAAAATTCTCGAGCTTGTTATAGCAGGATTGATTATGATTGGCTGTCAATGTTTTTATCGTTTCATCAGCTGGAAAAAATAATTTTGAAAGTGATTCCAACGATGGCGTTTCTCTTTGTCTTTATCGTTATAGCTGTGGTGTGGACTCTGCTATTCTTTAATATTGAGAATGATTTTTAGAACTATATCTTTATCGTTATCTTTATAGTTATCATCCTTGGTGTGAACAGGCCTTTAATGCGCATCTCCTATATGAAAAGCATTTTAGGGGGCCTTGGCTTTTGGGGGCCCAAGGTGGTTGCCTACCTTTGCCTAATGGGTAAATTCACCCCTGCCTACGGCCGATTCACAGCCATGCTGATACAGAGCAATATCGCATGGCTACGAGTGTGATATTGCATTTATATAACAGTTCGACAGCACAAGTGTGTAAATAAATAAACAACCACGGAGAGTCTTAAAAACTTTTTGTATGCAGAAGTAACTTTCTTTCCGCCCAGACGCAAATCTCAAGTTTGACAGTTTAACAGCTGAGCTCAAGCCTCCGTTTCTAATTCGAAAACGTCACTTTAGAACTAGTAATGAAGGAACGTTGAGTTGCTTCACTGAAAGAATATTACATTACTGTATTAAAAGCTCACTGTAGAGTATTATTAGAGAGAGATGGACTGAGTGAGTGTGATTACCTGCATCTGATACAGCATTCATTCTTCAGCTCAATCTCATATTCACAATAATTTTAGTTTGAATGTCCGCTGAGGAAAGCAATATTTTTGTCGTACTGTCCTTTCATCTGTTAATGGTGATTTCTGATGACAGCGCTGCTCAGTGCATTTGTTGGCTGCATCTTAAAAGGTGTTGTTGAAAGTAAAAATAATTTCCTTGTTTACAACCCTGTTTCAGCCTCTTTCAACATAAAAGCCTTAAATAACTGATAAACTGTTAAATAAATACTGTTAAATACTAACTCATAAAAACAGTCTCTTGTCGCCACCTGAAGGTGGAATAATGTAACTAAACTCACCATCATGAACACACACACCGTTTCCCAATACTAAATACTACTGTATTTAAAATATTATTTATTGAATAATAATGTTTAATAAACAACAACAGCCATCATAAAAGTTGCTGGGCAATTCAGTACAAAGTACAAAGGCAGCGCTCTGATATACAGCATTAAAGTTATATAAAAGTATAAAGTTATGAGACTTTGCCCTCAGCCAAAACTATTTATTCTGGAACAAATAATAGATTAATGAGACCAAAGATTAACTGTTAGAGTTACCCAAAGCAAATTATAACTCATATTTAACCACTATGCAGTAGAGACATCAGAACCAGCAGCAAATTCCAGAAGAACTGGCCAAGGTAAGGCTGCTCTCGGTGGGTTCATGAGCATTTTAATATGAGCTCAAAAATGCATCATCAAATTCTTCCTAATTATCTCTCACTGTGCAGTATGTCAACGACTGTTTCATTTATGTCTTTATTTCTCTAAAGAAATGTAACCAGTAACCTCTAAGGCATAAAACTTTCATCCGGGCAGCTGCTCTGCTTTTGGTAGCGATACAAACACAAGCAGAAGACATCTAACAGTGAACAACATAAAACATGTATAAGAGTAAGAAGTGTGTCTAGAAAGGCAGAATAAGGCAGGTGGTCTGTAATCTCCTGTGCTTGTGAATATGAATGAGATGTGTGTGTTGGCTCAGAAAACACATATTTGAACAGAATCCTGATGACTTGTGTTAGATCCCAGTGACAGACGCGTCTCCCTGCTGAGTCACGGGGCACAGCAGAGTTTAAATGAGCATATTGCTGTGTGTCTGGACTTCATGGGGATTTTCTCCTCTCAACTGAGGAGGACAGGTGCTTCCTGTAGAACAGCTGTTCACAAAGACAGTTCATTTCCTTTTTCTCCAATTTTCCAAATACTGTATAGACTAGAGACATGTCATGATGGCCAAAGAGTTTATTTAGTATTTTTTTCTTTTCTAATATACTATATATTGAATAAATAAATAAAATAGTTCACTCAACCATTTAAAAGTTTGGGGTCCGTAAGATATGTGTGTTTTTTTTAAAAAAAAATTTAAATGAATATTTTATTCCGCAAGAATGCATTAAATTAATCAAAAGTAACAGTAATATGTATATTTAAAACAAAAAAAATCTGTTTTTAAATAACTGCTGTTCTTTTGAACTTTCTATTCATCAAATAATCCTGAAAAATGTCAAATATTCATAAAATAAAAAATAACTGTTTTCATCAATCATAATAAGAAATGTTTCTTGAGCACCAAATCAGCATATTACAATCATTTCTTAAGCATTGTGTACACAGACTGGAGTCATGCATGGCAATCAAGAAATACATTTCCTTTTAATATATTTTAAAATAGAAAATAGTTATTTTAAACTGTAATAAAATTTCACAATGTTGCTGTTTTTACTGTATTTTTGTTCAAATAAATGCAGCCTTGGTGAGCAAACATTTTTCAAACATTAAAAATCGTACTGACCCCAAACTTTTAAACAGTAATGTATATTTAATGTTACTATTATATCTAATATTTTCAGCAGTGGCGGTGTATGTTACTTAGTCGCCGTCTAGCAGGTTTTTTTTAAAAACAAGAATATACCTTATGAAATCGCCTCATAGAAAATGTGTCAAATAAGGTAAAATTGTCTAATTACATGGGATATAAACCGATTAGTCGATTAGCTGTTCAGATGATTTTGAAAATATGTCGTTTTGCAAAGAAGAGCAAGAACAAGCAGTGATGGTGAGATGAGGAGGGAAGAGGATCTCCAAATGTCGCAAGCACTCGCAGTGTCACGTCAGCACCATACAACACAGAGGACAAAGGTTCTGACTTTTTCCAAATGTTGGCAACAAACTTTGTTAAAAGTGTCAGGAGCGGCTGTGTGTTTGGCTTACTTGAAGAGCTCTTGTCTGGAGATGGCTCTGTTGGTGAGAGGGTCGATGGCATACACCTGGAGGTCTGATTTGGTGTAGTCCTCAAGTTCATAACCTTCTCCGTGTCGCCGAGGACCGATCGATTCCACTATCACTTTAGCACCAGGGATCTGATCTTGCACATAGCGCTCCAAAATACTGACAAAACAAAAGCATAGCAAATAAAATTCCTTAATCTACCTAAAACATTTCCACTTACTTAATTTCTAATACTTCTTCCAAACACTGAAAATGATCTATTTTTGCTAAACTTGAAGGGTGAATCTCACAAAACATCCCAAAATGAAAAGAAAAAAAGTAATCTTTTCCTTATTTAAGATGCATGCATTTCACATTATCTTAACGGATTATTTTACATTAATGAACATGAGAATTATTCTGTCAGATTTTATAAATAAAATCAGCTTTAAGACAATATTTCATATTTTAATACAATAATTAATAAATGCTAAAATATTTAAATAATGAGACTTTTTGTATTAGGGTGATTTTGAAATATAACAGTGAGAGATTCTTCCTATAACTCATGCGTAAAGCATGCAGAACAGGTACTATACTGAATAAATTACATTTTACTGTCTTCAGTTTGCAATATGTATACCTGACTAGTATTAAAAAAAGCAATCATTTTGTCTTTTATTATGATTATTCTGCAATCTACTGAGCAAAGTGGTTCTATTTTGCTTATTGGAGTTTGCCATTTGAGCTCAATTCTGTGTTTTAACAACTGAGATGGCCTTTTAAATCAAAGCAAGTGGGAAAACAAAGGCTGCCGACAGTGCAGGAAATGCCACTCAAGGAAAGCAGCAGTGCAGAGAAACACACCGAGGGAGGAATTCTCACCTAATCAGCTGCTCTTTGTTCTCCTCCACCACAGTGGGTGGCACATTAGAAACCACAACTTGCATGTCCAAGGCATTGACAACGGACACCTACAACCCACACAGAATACGAAAGAGACAGAGGATTTGATTCATGTGGTCTATAGTTTATATGCACAGGTGATACAGGGCAGCCTGACAGAGCTAAAATAATCAGATCATGATATTCTCCAGCATGATGATGATATATTTTTTCTGAAATTTCTTAAAAGAGTGATTTTTTTTTAATCAGAGGAATGCTCATTACAAGCAAACATTTACAGTTTCCAGGCAGATTCATAAAGATTTTTAAAAAATTTAAACCTGAAAAACTTTGCAATATTTTGGAAAATGTTATGGCATAAACTCATTACATTGACTATGTGAGCTTTGTACAGACAGTCAGGTGGTCTTGCTTCCATTGAAGTACAAGATGATCATCTGGTTTTAAATAAACTTGTTTTAACAGCCCAAATATGAAGACATTGCCAAATTTATATGAATTTTTCAACACTCATTTTCACTGAAATCATGTTCATAATATACACTACTATTCAAGAGCTTGTGGTCAGTAATTTCTTTTAAAAATAAATTATTAATTTTATTAAGCGAGGATGTGTTAAGGACAGCAAAGACTACTGCATTTATAATGGTAACATTTCTATTTCAAATAAATGCTGCTCTTTTGAACTTTTTGTCTTTCTTTCAATCAAAGAATACTGAAAAAAAGTATCCTGGTTTACACAAAAATATATTAATCAGCACAACTGTTTTCCTCTATGATAATAATAACAATTTTTTCTTGACACAAATAGCATAATTTCTAATTTAGACACTTGAGACAAGAGTGATGAAGCTGAAAGTTCAGCTTTTCCATCACAGAATGCATTACTTTTAAAATACATTGAAATAGAAAACAGATATTTTAACTTGTAATTGTATTTCATAATATTACAGTATTTACTGCATTTTGGTTTAAATAATTGCAGGCTTGGTGAGCAGAATACTTCTTTGAAAAACATTAAAAAAAAACTTACTGACCACAGACTTTTCAATGGTAGTGTAATTCGCAATGAAAATGTATTACATTAGAATCATTTTCACACTTTGTGAGTTAGACCCCACTGTATACCACCCAGCTCAAGTGCTATTTGCGCTTGTCATGGTTTTTAATTCTGTTGGTCAATAAGGGTGTAGCATCCCGATCCCGATTCCTGCTAGTGGAAATTGAAAATGACACAAACATTAATGACATGATGTTTAAAACCCTGATGCACACATCAGTTCCAAAATCCCTCTTATTTTATTTGGCGTTCATTAGCCAAGAGATTTCTGGGAATTGCACAAGTCACTGGCTGCAACACTTCAGGAGATACAGCAGCATAAATAATTCAGCTGACACAAAATTTATGACAGAGTTTATTTATATATTCATTACTGCATTAAGTAGTGCACAAATACCATATGCACTCCTGCACGCAAACATTTATTCAAACATAATCTATTTACCAAATCGACACTCTAGAGAGACATTTTCCCTTAATAACAGTGCTGATTGTTGTTATGCAATTTAGACTCTTTATAAATTATTCAGTCAGTGATCTGACTTGAACCTCAAACATTCATTTTGCATAACCTGAGGGATGAGAGAAAATGTAGTTTCTCAAAGTGTCTTGTTTTGAATTGTGCTCGAATCATCATTTTGCATGAGGTGCATGAACAAACATATAGGTCAAAGGTCACGTGCACTCACCACCACATCAGCCCTGCTGCTCAATCCCTGCCCGTAGTTGTCTGTAGCGATGACCTGAAACTTGAAGTAGGACCGGCGCATGTTTCGGAACATGATGGCACTCTTGATGACGCCGGTGTACGGCTCAATGACGAAACTGTCCTGCCCCTCGGGCGTGGGAGGGATGATCAGTCTGTAGGCCATCTTACTGTAGTTCCCCGTGTCGACATCTGTAGCCTGATACACATTAAGTTACATTCAGAAACGTCAGTGGAAACAAATATGACTTTGAGAAATTCCCATTTTCTGGCTATTAGGTCTGTCAATTACAATTTTTAATCTAACTAATTACATGATGTCAAATTAACTGCAAATGAATCGCACATTAATTTTGGCTGAATAATTATCTCCCATAGGATCATTTATAGTCATTATTGTGTTAGATGAGAAAAGCATTGAAGAGACATTACAAAACGTAGCTTTAGAAAGAAATATTTTGATTCAAATTTGCATTAAAAAAATAACATATGAATGTTTATTAAAGGTATTAATGTTTTTTTTATTTTATTAAAAAAATTATATATTAAAAATATGAAATTATGAACATGATACAAGATATTATGAAACTAAAACTGGAGGCAAGTTACAAGTCACTCAGTCATTCATTTAACTGATTTGTTCAAACAGCTGATTCATTCAAGAACGAAGAAAGTGACTTGCTTGCTTTCTGTGGCTTTGTTTGTAACTATTTTCGTTGTCGAAATTGAACAAAACAGAGAGTATTGACAATATGTTAAAAAATTGACATTTTAACTCTTTGTTTATATTTGCTACGTTGCAAAAATCAATATATGTCAATAAACGTACAGGTCTGGGCTGCACCTGGTAAGATAAATGCATTAATAACGTTAACACAATTTTTTTTCCATAATCAATCACACTAAAGTAATGCATTAAATCAACAGCACTACTAGTTATATAAAAGAACAAGGAACTAGAATACTTTAAAGGCTTAAATAAAAAATAACATTTTGGCCAAACTATCCCTTCAAAAGCCTTGCTGGAAGAAAGCTCTGCAGCATCCACTTCAGCAACGACCTAGAAATGTAATAATCCCCATATATCATCAGATTGTATGCCTTACTGCTTTTTATAGATGTTAAAAGTCTCAATTTATGAGAAAACGGTAACCTTGCGGTAGCCTAACACACATATCCCGGTGGGTATTTTACAGGTGTCCGTCACTTGTCTTCCACATTGTCAGAATGGAGAGAGAAGCTGTCTAAGTACAGTTACTAAGATGTGGGGGGAAGCGATCAGATTTGAACAGTGAGAGAGATTGTACTCTAGTGTTGACAGGTGTGTCAAGATGTGAACAGCAAGTTCTTCACTGCAAAAATGAAATATAATGTACTGCAGACACAAACACCAGCAGAACATTTCAAACCCCATGAATTAATCACCACTGTTCCAATGTATTCTGCTGGTATTGTGCTTAACAACACTACCACTCTAAATGTGAAAACACAAAAAAATCATATTTAATATTAGGATTCTGCAGTTGATGCAATGTCAAATTAAGTGGGAAGTTAAAACTAATTTGGAAAATATATAGATTTAAACTTTGGGAACAGGAGGATTTTTTTGTAAAAAATATGTTAGTTATAAAGGACTATTTACTAAAATAAACGCTAAAATAATTACATTCAAATAAATGCTGTTCTTTTATACTTCCTATTCATCTAAGAATCCCGTAAAAAGCCTCACAGTTTAGCTTAGTTTTAGCTTTGGTAAACTACATTTTAAAATATATTAACAAGAAAATAAATTAATATATAAATTGTAATCATATTTGTACAATATTTTGTTACTGTTTACTTTACTTTTAAAAAAGTCAAATAACTGCAGACTTGGTAAGCCTAAGATGTTTTATTTAAAACATTTCAATGAATTTCAAAATAATTCTCTAAGCATTATTCATCCATAAGTCAGATTTCCTTGTTGCCCAAGAAGGAACATGTCGAAAAAAAAATATGGATGCCTCCATCCTGCATAACTAACGTTGTACAAAATATAATCTATATATAGATCTATATATATATATATAATATATATATATTATATATATATATATATATATAATATAATAAGTATACAGTATCTCACAAAAGGGAGTCCAACCCCTCACTTTTCAGCAACCATTTTAGTATATATTCTCAAGGGACAATACTATAGAAAATAAACTGTATATTTTAGAGTACTCAATGTGAACTGTTCTTGTATAGCAGTACAGATGTACTGTCCTCTAAAAATAACTCAGCATACAGCCATTGTTGTCAAAATAGCTGGCAACAAAAGTGAGTACACCCTAAGTGATAACAGCTGTATGTCGTTTAACCATGCAAAGCCACATGTCCATTCATGCATGTCATGTTTCGTCTGCTGGGGGGGGGGGGGGGGGGGGGGGGTGAACAGACCATACAAATGTGTGTATCTTGTATTAGAGCAGTTAAAATTTGGTGCTTTGAGTACAATTCTCTCATACTGACCACTGGATGTTCAACATGGCACCTCATGGCAAAGAACTCTCTGAGGATTTGAGAATTAGAATTGTTGCTCTCCACAAAGATGGCCTAGGCTATAAGAAGATCTGTAACACCCTTAAACTGAGTTGCAGTACAGTGGCCAGGGTCATACAGAGGTTTTCTAAGACGAGTTCCACTCGGAACAGGCCTCGCAAGGGTCGATCAAAGAAGTTGAGTCCTCGTGCTGTGCGTCAGGTACAGAAGCTGGCTTAAAAAAACAGACACATGAGTGCTGCCAGCATTGCTTTAGAGGTTGCAGAAGCGGGAGGTCAGCTTGTCAGTGCTCAAACCATATGCCGCACACTGCAACAAGTCGGTTTGCATGGCCGTCGTCCCAGAAGGAAGCCTCTTCTAAAGCTGGCTCACAAGAAAGCCCGCAAACAGTTTGAAGACAACCTGTCCAAGAGCATGAATTACTGGAACCATGTCCTGTGGTCTGATGAGACTAAGATAAACTTGTTTGGCTCAGATGGTGTCCAGCATGTGTGGCGACGCCCTGGTGAGGAGTATCAAGGAAATTGTGTCTTGCCTACAGTCAAGCATGGTGGTGGTAGCATCATGGTCTGGGGCTGCATGAGTGCTGCTGGTACTGGGGAGCTGCGGTTCATTGAGGGAAACATGGATTCCAGCATGTACTGTGACATTCTGAAGCAGAACATGATGCCCTCCCTTCAGAAACTGGGCCGAACGGCGGTTTTCCAACATGATAACGACCCCAAACACACCGCCAAGATGACAACTGCCTTGCTGAGAAAGCTGAAGGTGATGGAGTGGTCAAGTATGTCTCCAGACCTGAACCCTATTGAGCACCTGTGGGGCATCCTCAAGCGGAAGGTGGAGAAGCGCCATGTGTCTAACATCCAGCAGCTCCGTGATGTCATTATGAGTGGAAGATGATCCCAGCAACAACCTGTGCAGCTCTGGTGAATTCCATGCCCAGGAGGATTAAGGCAGTGCTAGATAACAATGGTGCTCACACAAAATATTGACACTTTGGACACTTTTTTGACATATTCACTTAGGGTGTACTCACTTTTGTTGCCAGTTATTTAGACAACAATGGCTGTATGTTGAGTTATTTTTAGAGGACAGTAATTCTGTACTGCTATACAAACTGCACATTGACTAGTCTAAAGTAAATCCAATTTTCATTTCTATAGTATTGTCCCTTGACAACATATAATAAAATGGTTGCTGAAATGTGAGGGGTGTACTCACTTTTGTGAGATACTGTAATACACACACACACAATAACATTGGCAAAAAAGGTATTTAGTCAGCCCACCATTGTGCAAGTTCTCCCACTTAAAAAGATGAGAGAGGCCTGTAATTTTTCATCATAGGTATACCTCAACTATGAGACAAAATGAGAAAAAAAATCCAGAAGATCACATTGTAGGATTTTTAAAGAATTACTTGGTAAATTCCTCGGTAAAATAAGTATGTGGTCACCTACAAACAAGCAAGATTTTCTGGCTCTCACAGACCTGTAACTTCTTCTTTAAAGAGGCTCCTCTGTCCTCCACTCGTTACCTGTATTAATGCATCTGTTTGAACTCGTTATCAGTAAAAAAGACAACTATCCACAACCTCAAACAGTCACACTACAAACTCCACCATGGCCAAGACTAAGAGCTGTCAAAGGCACCAGAAACAAAATTGTAGACCTGCATCAGGCTGGGAAGACTGAATCTGCAATTGGTTAGCAGCTTGGTGTGAAGAAATCCACTGTGGGAGCAATTATTAGAAAATGGCAGACATACAAGACCACTGATAATCTCCCTCGTTCTGGGGCTCCACGCAAGATCTCACCCTTTGGGGTCAAAATTATCACAAGAACTGTGAGCAAAAATCCAGAACCACACGGGGGGACCTAGTGAATGACCTGCAGAGAGCTGGGACCAAAGTAATAAAGGCTACCATCAGTAACACACTGCCCGCCAGGGACTCAAATCCTGCAGTGCCAGACGTGTCTCCTGCTTAAGCCAGTACATGTCCAGGCCCGTCTGAAGTTTTGCTAGAGAGCATTTGGATGATCCAGATGAGGATTGGGAGAATGTCATATGGTCCGATGAAACCAAAATAGAACTTTTTGGTAAAAACTCAACTTGTCGTGTTTGGAGGAGAAAGAATGCTGAGTTGCATCCAAAGAACACCATACCTACTGTGAAGCATGGGGGTGGAAACATCATGCTTTGGGGCTGTTTTTCTGCAAGGGACCAGGACGACTGATCCGTGTAAAACGAAAGAATGAATGGGGCCATGTATCGTGAGATTTTTGAGTGAAAACCTCCTTCCATCAGCCAGGGCATTGAAGATGAAACGTGGCTTGGTCTTTCAGCATGACAATGATCCCAAACACACCGCCCGGGCAACGAAGGAGTGGCTTCGTAAGAAGCATTTCAAGGTCCTGGAGTGGCCTAGCCAGTCTCCAGATCTCAACCCCATAGAAAATCTTTGGAGGGAGTTGAAAATCTGTGTTGCCCAGCGACAGCCCCAAAACATTACTGCTCTAGAGGAGATCTGCATGGAGGAATGGGCCAAAATACCAGCAACAGTGTGTGAAAACCTTGTGACGACTTACAGAAAACGTTTGACCTCTGTCATTGCCAACAAATGGTATATAACAAAGTATTGAGATGAAATTTTGTTATTGACCAAATACTTATTTTCCACCATAATTTGCAAATAAATTCTTTAAAAATCCTACAATGTGATTTTCTGGATTTTTTTTTTTTCTCATTTTGTCTCTCATAGTTGAGGTATACCTATGATGAAAATTACAGGCCTCTCTCATCTTTTTAAGTGGGAGAACTTGCACAATTGGTGGCTGACTAAATACTTTTTTGCCCCACTGTATATACGTATATATATATGAACTACTTTATAGTGTTTTTATCCTCATTTGGTCACTAAGAACTGCCATTTCAAAACATGTGAACAGTCTTCAGAATTTTTCTTTTTGTGCTCTGCAGAATGGCTGACATTAGCATAAGTAAAAAAAAATAAAGACAAAATATTTGTTTTGTCAGTGGCAAGTGCCCACCTGTCTGCCTTCAACAAATCAGTTAGGACTACTGGGTGAGCGTTATGTCACCTAAGTAATATTCATGAGTCTAGCCTAAGGTTTATAATGTGCCCTCATGACATTCCAGATTGTTCCTACACTGCTGCCTAGGAGTAAATAACACATAACATACTCACCACAACTTTCAGTACTGTGGTGAAGGTCTTAGTGTCTTCAGTCACTCCTCCGATGTAAAGAGACCTTGTGAAGACCGGAGGATGATCATTCTCATCCTGCACATCAATAAACACCTTTGCCGTGTTCGCTGGTTATATTTAAACACACACAGAAGAAACAGACCTTAGTTTATGGAAATATAAGCTTGATTTGTCACAGTTAGAATAAAAATCCTGTGTTAATGTAAACACACACAGCTGCTGCAACCCTCTCCACACTGTGGTAGAAGTGAAAAATATGCTCTGTCAGAAAACATTTGTCTTCTGCTGCACTAAACGACAATATATAAAGTCATCTGGTGTAGATCTAAGCACACGCAGGGGAAAGCACAAATGAAGAGCTGTATATCATAGCTCAGTAAGAGAGAAAAGAAAGAAATGAAGAAAAGAAAAACAGGTGGGGAAGCGAGAGAGAGAAGATGTGCCAGTCCTGTTACGTACGACAAAATTTACATCAAAGTTAAAGCAAGACACATGGCAGGACAAATGCACACACACACACACACTCTCGCTCTCTCTTATGTTTGTGATTTGTAGTTTTCCTATCAAAGGCTTGTGATGTGCTCGATTAACTTTAAATTTAACATGAAATGGAGTTTGTAACCCATTTTATCTAGGTAATGTGGCTTATTTCTGAGTGAATATTTAATGAGAAACACATTGAACAGCAACAAAAAAACGTAGGACGGGACTTTTTTCATCCATTGGGATTTGATTGAATCTTGAAAAATGGGCCTTACTGTGAGTTTGCAATTGGTTGTGGAAGACTCCTGTTAATCTCCTGAAACACCCACATTTTTAGGAGGCCTCTTTACTGGCAAAACATATCCCAATGGACATTATACTTTTACATTTGCAGGACCAGAAAACATTTCCCACATTTTCAATACCAGTTTTGGGTAGAAATATGCAGAATGGACAATGGCTAAATGTGTTAAAGGGTATGTCTGCAAATGTTCAACCAGCTTTGTATTTGAACAGCTTTGTATGAACAATGTGCATTATTTTTCAGAGGTGGAGCAAGTTATTAGATTTTGATGGAACATTCTTTTGAGCATGCATTGACAAATCATTCACAGTAAGACCACAAATGTGTGTAAAATATATACACATATATTTTGGACACATATATTTAGCATAGAGCCAATGCTGATTTTATGTTCTTATGCACAAAAACCCACTCATCTAAAATGAATGCAATTCATTAACATTGCTTTGTAATTCATCATGTGTGTATTTCTGTGTCCATCGAGCTGTATTCTGCTCTCATCCTTCAGCACACATCTATGCAGTTTTAATGAAGTACACAGACTGCTGGAGGAAGATCAGACCTCTCGCAGGAAGAGGGAGATGTGCTCTGCTCTGCCTGTCCTGTCTATCTTTCAATAAAACGCATGAGCTCTACACGTATGACCTCTCCAATAACTCCTGCTCTAACTGAGATTCAGCACATACATTAAAGCACCAGAGATGTGGTGATCTACAGTGACATTTCCATAATTAAAGGGTATGGGTTATCCTATTGCTCTTGTTATCATTTTAGAAAAACTTCATTTTTTTGTTGGTTTAATAAAATGGTGGCAAAAGTAATAAATAAAATAAATAATTGAATAATAATAAAACATTAACCAGTTACAACAATAAACACATATTTTGCCAAATAACAATTATGTATATTTTATGTATTTTTAGTAAGCCTATTATGCCAAGTGAACTCACGTTTTCCAAAATAATTAATCACTTAATAACATTACTAACACTACTATTTTTTAAATACTCCACTTTCTCATTACTAAAATCATTACCAATACTTTGGTTCAGAATATTTAGAAATTACTGCAATGCAATAATTTTAATTAATAGAGCATAAATTAAACGTGGAACACATTTAAAATAGTTTTAATAGACAACGACTGTTGCGAAAATTTATCAGTTTTTGCACATTACATTAAATTTGATTTATCATACCATGCCTAGTGAATGTGCTTAGATTTGTTATAGAATACATTCTTCAAAAACATAACATGAAATTATATATATAATATAATATATATATAGTATTTAGTATATTTCGTCCTAAAACGTGGCTTCAATTTCTTATTTCACCCCAAATATTGAAAAAAAGAAACATCACATGTGCTAATGACAAGTTTCATGAAGTTCACCAAATATATCTTTCATATATTCATATATTTCATTTGAAATGTGTGGTCATATATACAGTATCTGTATATAGATCAGTGGAATGTGTATTGTACATGTAACTTATTTGACTCTTAATCTGTAAGATTCCCAAATAAAATCCTTGGAAAAGATGAAGTGTGCTTTAGTGTTATTCTTACTTTTGGAGGGAACACGCAGGTTGGCGAGGATGATGGCGAGAGAATCGGCCTGCACGCGGAGCACATAACTGGTCACACTCTCATAGTCCAGAAGTTTATTTGTGTAGATGATCCCAGTGCGGTTATTGACTGTGAACTCACCTGCAAACACAAACTGATCAGAGAACAGTTCACAGCACCTCCAACACCAACGATGAGTCACTAGAAATCCACGGTTGCATCTTATTCACAAATCACCTGCAACTCAACCAGGAAAACAATGCGCTGGTTGGATCCAGTTGATTTAATGAATTCCCTCCAGAGTAAAAACTCACCTCCTTCATTTCCACTCACTATGGAGTAAAAGACAGTGGTGTTGACAGCTGTGGCCAGAATAATTCCCACAGGCGTCCCGACAGGAGCGTTCTCACTCACCAGACTAAACCTGCAGATATAAACCAGAGCAAATGACAAACTTCATTCAGCATTAAACAACACACAGCCGAGTGCAGTGGAGAACGCTCAGTTCCAGTGCAGATACTGTGACATAAATGTCAGTTTCCTGTTGAATACTGTATAAACAATAGAGAAGTTCAATAGGCCCTCCACCTCCACAAAAGACCTTTGCTTTAAGAGTTGAAAAGAGTTTAACTACTGTATTCAAAAGCAGCACACATAAATCAAGGGTCTAAAGAAAAATCTATTTTTAAAGCTTTTGTCTACAACACGAGCTGACCTCTGAGGCCAGCGATTCTCAACTGAAGGGTCAGAGGTCTGTTCTAATGAAAACAATGCTTAATGCAAATAATACAATGCTAAAAACTAGTTTGGTTAGAAAACTATCTATCCTTAAAAAGCATGAACAAAACAACATAAATTAAAGGAAAATATGATCCCAACTATGGGTTCCTATGCAATATTGTGAATTTGTTTTGTGTGGTAAATTATTTCCTGTTAAGAGCATGAAAGCATCAAAATTCAAGAGACATTTACCAAACAAACACTCAAACCATACACATTACTGTTCAAATGTCTCTTATTAGGCAAGGATGCATTAAAAGTGACAAATGCTGTTCTTTCTGACTTTCTGTTCACCTAAGAATCCTAAAAAATAGCAGCACAAATTTTTCAACATTGATAATAAGAAATGTTTTTAAGCAGCAAATCAACACATTGGAATGATTTATTTTAAGTGACGTGACATGTGACCCATACTCGGAATTAGTGCTCTGCATTTAACCCATCCAAAGTGCACACACACAGCAGTGAACACACACACACACCGTCAACAAACACCCGGAGCAGTGGGCAGCCATTTTTGCTGCAGCGCCCGGGGAGCAGTTGGGGTTCGGTCGTGGTATTGAAGATGGAAGAGAGCGATGTACATTCACTCCCCCCAGCTACAATCCCTGCCGGTTCGAGACTCGAACCTGCAACCTTTGGGTTACGAGTCCGACTCTCTAACCATTAGGCCACGCTTTCCCCTTTCAGAAGGATCATGTGACACTGAGACTGGAGTAATGATGCTGAAAATTGGTAACTCTTCACCACCAATAATTAAATTACATTTTAAAATGTATTCAAAGAGAAAACAGTTATTTTAAATTGTAATAATATTTGCAATATTAGTTTTTACTATATTTTAATCAAATAAATGCAATCTTGGTGAGCACTTTGTGTGGAAAGTTACTTTTAATAGTAATGCATTACAATATTGTGTTACCCTTTATGGAAATTAATGCATTGCGTTACTTTTACGTTATTTTTTTTAGTCACCTGGGCTGGGCTTGCTTATTAGACAAAAACCCAAAGGTTATACTTTTAGCAACTGTAAAGGCCCTTTCAAACCAAAAGTGAAATTGGTGCCCTGCACCTCATTCTCTCAACATGGGACGGACCGCTGTCCGTCAATACAATGGTAACCACAAATTAACCATGGTTCCCTTTCAGTCGGTCATTCCGAGTCACGTCAGTGACCGACGAATTGTGATCTCGCTTAGAGAGACCAATATACTTTGAGTGTAACTAAACGAGCCAATGCACATTGGCATGCTATGATTGCATCCAGCTGCCGCTGATCAAAGCGTGAGCATAAAAAGGCAGCCAGTGCAACGCATACCAGGTTTTCACCTTTCGGGCCGTAGCGACCACTCATTCTGCTCCTACCACTGCCTTCGTGGTGTGAAGAGTCTAGAGTCGCTATCTGGGCTTTTGTGATGGGCGGACGGCTCTTTTCAATGGTGGTCGTTCCTTGTGCCGAGTGGGTTTGCGCACTTCAGCTGCCTACCCCCTTTCGTGCTGTGAGGGACCCGACAAAGTTTGTTTTCCTTAATCCCCTTTGTCCGCATACCTGTCCTCTTCTGCGCGCCGGTCGAGAGCTGGCCCACAAGGTTGACACAGAAAACGCCTCGGGTCTTCGGGTGCATCCATCCCCAGTTGGTTTGGAGCAGCGATTGACCTGAAGATAGTATCTTCATGTGTCGATCCTTTCCTGCGCCCCCCCGGACCATTTCTGGGCGGTTCGCATTCCGAAGTGGTAGCTATCAATACGAAGTCCTGGCTCCATTCTGTCCATGGCGCCCTTTGTCTGTTTCATGTAATGTTTGGAGGCAGCCCCTTTTCCCCTGAAGAACAGGGCAATTCACATTCCTGTTCTCTGATGGCCGAAAAGTAGTTCATGCATTCATGACCTCTAGACTGGCCTATTGTAATGCACTGCTAGGTGGTTGTCCTCCATCTTCAATAAACAATCTACAGATAGTCCAAAATGCAGCGGCTAGAGTCCTTAACAGGTCAAGAAAATATGTTCATATTACGCCAATTTTACAGTCTCTTCACTGGCTACTTGTTAAGTTCCGTATCAGTTACAAAAGATTATTACTTGCCTATAAGGCCCTTAATTGTTTAGCTCCTGCATACCTAACTAGTCTACTACCACGCTACAATCCATCACGCTCCCTAAGGCGCAAAATTCTGGACTTTTGGTAGTACCTAGGTTAGCAAAGTCCACTAAAGGAGGTAGAGAGCTTTTTTGCATTTGGTGCCCAAACTCTGGAATAGCCTTCTTGATAACATTCTGGGTTCAGACACACACTCTCTGTTTAAAATCTAGATTAAAGACATCTCTTTAGCCAAGCATTCACACAATGTATCTCATAACCTTGTACTCCAGTTAAATCTTTACTCAGTTTAGGGTCTCTAAAGCAAATTGTACGCGTATAGTTCGTTCGTATGTATGTAGAGCAATAATGTTTATAGCGCGTCGTGTGCAGGGACTGGAGACAGCAGCTGCGCTAAATGCTACCTGTGGTGATAGCTGGGCGGGTCGAAGTCTCTTGTTGGCACAAAAAAAACGAGTACATCCGGGTAACTAGGATTTACACAGCTTCATTCTGGTCCAGAACACCTGAGAAGAGATGACAACCCCTCAGAGGACTCAGATGATGCCACCCCTGAAACAACATACAGAACTACCAAAATTTGCTATAAGTTCATATGATATCATATAATAATTGCTGTTAATAGTATTCATCGTCTGTTTTATTACGTCTTATTTTGATTTTTCCGTTCTGCTGGTTCGTCTGTTCAGAGGAGAACTGGCCCCCCGACTGGACCTGGTTTCTCCCAAGGTTTTTTCTCCATTCTGTCACCGATGGAGTTTTGTTTCCTTGCCGCTGTCGCCTTTGGCTTGTTTAGTTGGGGACACTTATTTTCCAGCGTTATCGTTGACTTGATTTCAAAGATATTATTTAAACTGAGCTGGATGTTGACATCACTGAATTCAATGATGAACGTCTTTAACTGAAAAATGAGTGTTTACTATTGTCATTTTGCATTATTGACAGTTTTCCTAATTAATGCTGTTCAGTTGTTTTGACACAATCTGTATTGTATAAAGAGCTTTATAAATAAAGGTGACTTGACTTGACTTGACATTCCCAACTACCTCAACGACTGGCTCATACTAGCTCAGTCTCAGCATCAGCTGTGTGCACAAAGGGAATTGGTGCTTTCGCAGCTCAGCCGGTTGGGCCGCCAGGTCAACTGGGAAAAGAGCAAACTCTCCCCGATGCAGAAGATCTCTTTTCTCGGTATGGAGTTGGGTTCGGTCGAACAGACAGCACGCCTCACAGAGGAACGTGTGCGTCGGTGCTGACTTGCTTGAATTCATTCAAGGGCAGGACAGCGGTCCCACTGAAACTATTTCAGAGGCTACTGGGGCATATGGCAGCTGCAGCGGCAGTCACACCACTGGGGTTGCTCCATATGAGACCGCTGCAGTACTGGCTCCATGGCCGAGTCCCGATGTGGGCATGCCAACGCGGCACTCCCCGGGTCCAAGTTACACCGGCCTGTCGCCAAACCTTCACCCCGTGGTCAGACTTTGCGTTTCTCCGGGCAGGAGTGCCCCTAGAACAGGTCTCTAGGCATGCCGTGGTTTACACAGATGCCTCCACCACCGGCTGGGAGGCCACGTACAATGGGCATGCAATGTCGGGGGTATGGACGGGCCCCCAAATGCACTGGTATATTAGTTGCCAGGAGTTGTTAGCAGTGAGCCTTGCCTTTAACCGTCTCAAAGGGTGCTTACGAGGCAAGCACGTGCTGGTCCGTACGGTGGTCCTTCGCCTCCCATTGCATGTCGCACCTTGCCGCCAGAAACCTCTCACTGCCAGTTGTTCTACACCCTGACCGAGGGAACACTTGGCACGGATGCACTGGCACACAGCTGGCTGCGGGGCCTGCGCAAGTATGCGTTTCCCCCAGTGAGCCGTTTCGCACAGACGCTGTGCAAGGTCAGGGAGGACGAGGAGCAGGTCCTGCTTGTGGCGCTGTATTGGCCCACCCTGACCTGGTTCCCCGAACTAATGCTCTTCGAGACAGCCCCTCCCAGGCAGATTCCTCTGAGGAAGGATCTACTGACTAAGAGACGGGGCACCTTGTGGCACCCGTGTCCAGACCTCTGGACACTTCATATCTGGTTCTTGGATGGGAAGCGGAGGTTCTAGGTGACCTACCCCAAGAGGTAGTTGACACCATTACTTCGGCAAGAGCACCGTCTACGAGACACGCTTACGCCTTGAAGTGGAACCTGTTCGTCGAGTGGTCTTCTCACTGAGAAGACCCCCGGAGATGCCCGATCAGGGTCGTGCTTTCCTTTTTGCAGCATGGGCTGGAGCAAAGGCTGTCTTCTTCCACCCTTAAAGTTTATGTAAAATGCGATTGCTGCTAACCATGACCCCGTGGAAGGGAAGTCGGTAGGTAAGCATGGCCTGGTCATCAGGTTCCTTAAGGGAGTGAGAAGGTTGAACCCTCCTCAACCTCCCTCTGTACCTTCTTGGGACCTGTCTCTGGTGCTTGAAGAACTACAGCAGGGCCCATTTGAGCCTTTGCAGTCAGTCGAGCTAAAGTTTCTTTCGTTGAAAACTCTGCTCCTGCTTGCACTGCCCTCCATCAAGAGGGTAGGGCACCTGAACACGTTTTCGGTCAACGATTCATGCCTAGAATTCGGAACGGATAACTCTCACATTGTCCTGAGACCCCGGCCCGGCTATGTGCCCAAGGTTCCCACTACTCCCTTCAGGGATCACATGGTGAGCCTGCAAGTGCTGCCCCCGGAGGAGGCAGACCCAGCCCTAGCTTTGCTCTGTCCTGTCCGGGCCTTCAGGTGCTACGTTGACCGGACACAAAGCTTTAGGACCTCTGACCAGCTCTTTGTCTGTTATGGAGGTCAGCAGAAAGTGAATGCTTTCTCCAAGCAGAGGTTGGCCCACTGGACAGTGGATGCCATCACCCTGCCTTATCAGGCACAGGGTGTGCCCTGCCCGCTCAGGTTGCGAGCACTCTACTAGGAGTATTGCATCCTCCTGGGCGCTGGCTCGTGGCACCGTGCTGACAGATACTTGTAGAGCTGCGAGCTTGGCGACACCCACGGTCGCTAGATCCTATAGCCTTCGTGTGGAGCCGGTATCCTCCTGTGTTCTCACCTCAAATGGGAAGAGGCACTGAGAGGCCCCAGTTTAGTGTCGGCTTGCTAGAAACTTCTCCAGAGTGTCCGTACTGTAGACCCTGTCAAGCTCCTCCATCCCCTTGGCAACCAGACATGGCGGAACGTCCCGCCCCAGTCCTTCACTCGTTGAATCCTTGAGAATCCGTAGAAGGCTGGGTTCCATATGTAGAGGCCTAAGTGGTTCCCATATGTGTAAAGTCCACAGAGTATAGCCAAAGTATAGCCTCAGAGCCCGTGTTTCCCCGGCAGACTTCTGCCATTTCCATGAGGGTTATAATCATCTCTAATCTTCCATATGCACCTAAACGGATGTTCATATGTGTATTTGCTTCCGAAACCTCCTTCGGGAAGGATGGGGCTTCCGTAATGTTCCTATTCCAAGGGGAACGGGTACATTTTCCCAGTGTTATCCAATCTCACTGAGTGGGTAGTGCTACGACAACAGTGACTGGCCTTCTTTTTGCGAGCCCTGGCCTACACCAAAAGGGGGCGCAGGCAGCTAGCACAGAACACTGGAAGGGGCAGCATCCATGGCGCTTTGGTAGGGATCCCAATTCGTTGGTCACCGATGTAACTCGGAGTGACAGACTAAAAGGGAACGTCTCGGTTACGTATGTAACCCTCGTGCCCTGAAGGAGGGAACGGAGACATCACGTCCCGTCGCCACGGCTGCTGTACCACCGCTGAGCGGCCGGATCATCGGCTCAGCTCCTCAGCGAAAACCTGAGTATGCGTTGCACCTGCTGCCTATTTATACTCGTGCTGTGATCAGCGGCAGCTGGATGCAATAATCGCATGCCAATGTGCATTGGCTCGTTAGTTTACACTCGAAGTAGATTGGTATCTCTAAGCCAGATCCTAATTTGTCGGTCACCGACGTGACGTCTCCGTTCCCTCTTTCAGGGAACGAGGGTTACATTCGCAACCGAGACGTTACTTATTTGAAAGAGTAACTCAGATATTTTATTGCAAATTTAAAAGTAATGCGTTACTTTATACTAGTTACTTGAAAAAAGTAATCTGATTATGTAACTCGCATAACCTGTAATGTTGGTGATCAGAAGAGACTTTCAAAAACATTTAAAAATCTTTCCGCCCCCAAACTTTTAAACAGTATTGTACATACATGTATGACACCAATTATTCTTTACCCATCACTGATACATAGTGGTGTCAACTTCTCTTAGCTTATGAGAAATGGGAGAAAATAGGACTATTGTGCGGTTTTAGTGCAAGACAAAGCTCATGCAATGTGTTTGGGCAGAGAAAAGAACAAAAACCAGAAAGTCTATCTGAATTATCTGTCACAGTTCTTGTACTCCTCTCACAGATGTTTTGAAAGCCTCTGTGCTTTCTCACGAACAGGAGAGGACCACACGCCAGCCGTCAGAAGTGGGTGGGCATGACACTCTTGTCTCTATTGTCCAACAGTCAAAATACAGCCATCATCGTGAGATCTCGACAAAGAGCTGCTGACTGCCTGGGTTTCTCTGTGCCATAAACGGGGTGAAGTGCTTTGCTCTGTCTCTGAGACAATAGGGCACTGCCGCCGTCAACTGCTTCACTGACAGTGAGGAGCCGAGGTCACGCTGAAATCCCAGCGAAGCTCAGTTTTACTCTGGTTACCATGGGAATCACAGAGGACAGAAATAGCCAGAAGCTCAGTGCAGGAGTGAGGAAACACAAAAAAGTGGAGCATCTTTTTAATGGAAATGAGTTGCTGCACACTCCCACACAATAACTCATGACTATCTTCATCAGCACATCTGTAATCTTCTCATTGTCATACTCTCACTGCATTTACACAGCCATGTAATCACACAGTCCATTTAGCTCTACTGCATAAGTTTGTAGAGTGACATTTTATGCCAACGCATGATAATGTGAATGTTAACAGTGGAAGCGATGAGTCAGAACTGAAAAATAAATAAATAAATAAAGGAAAGTGTTTTTTTTCTTTCTTTTTAAAAAATGATAAGTCTATACATTTTTCTAACCAAACTATGCATGGTAGGGTTAGGGCCTTTTATTATTTGCATATTTGAAATATTGCTAACTTTGGAATAACTATTTTCTATTTGAATATATTTAAAAATGTAATTTATTCTGTGTTGGAAAAACAGAATTTTCAGCAGCCATTACTCCATTACTTCTTCAGTGTCCTTTTGATCCCTTCATAAATCATTCTAATTCTGATTTTCTTCTCTTATTTTTTTATGGTTGCTCAGTTTAAGAATGGTTCTTATTATAATCAATGTTTAAAAAACATTTTGCTGCTTAATATTTTGGAATTTTTTTTTTCAGAATTCTTTGATGAATAGAAAGTTGAAAAGAACAGCATTTATTTGAAATATAATATTTTGTACATTATAATCTTTCATTTAATAAGACATTTAATACATATTTGCTGATAAAGCATTAATTTCTAATTTAATTTATTTGAATTAAAATAAATCCCATAAATCAGTATGTGACATCAGAAATATTGCATCATATATATATATATATATGTGTGTGTGGTTGGGTGTGGGTTGTGTCTTTTATACATATTTGGCCTTGTGCGATCATTATGCATGCTGAATCCTGCATTCTTAGCTTGTTGACCAGTGTCCGACCACAATCAAATTAGTTTTTATTTTATGCAAATGAGGTCCAATGAGATTGTTCGAAATATGGCATTAAATCAGTGATGGAACTGTCGCATTCTAAGGGAGTATGATTCATGCATGGATAATTGTTCATCTTGTTCATGATATGATGCATTATGTACTACTGCAATTCATAAACAAACACTTCTGCTTCCCGAATGTTCATTGTTAGCAGCAAGAAAATAGATTATGTATCAAATTAGAACTGCATGTTATTGCTACCGGCAATACAAACCATTTGAGTTGTGATCAAATCAAAAGCAATGGGTTATCGATGGATTGCACAACTGCTCATTGCTTTAGATCGGATCACAACACAAATGAGATCAGATTATGCCACCAATAACACTAAGGCAGCCATCAGTAGAAACACCCACAATACAACCACTTTTTGACCTATAGTGATAAAATCAATGTGTATATGAACAGTTCATCAGAGCTCATTAACAGTGAATTAAAGCAGCATTAACTCTGCATCAGTAATCAATGATGCACTTACAGATGAAGATCTCCAGCTCCAGTAATTTCTACATTCTTCAATTTGACACTGAAAGTCCATTTATTAGAGTCTTTGGCAATTCAAACTCAAGGTCTGCTGGGATCTCTCTAAAAGTGTCCTCTGTGAACTGTTAGAAACCTCTCCACAAAATAATTTTTTTCAGAAAATGCTTACACAACATATCATCGTTTTAATGACCAGATTAAAACAAGTGTAGAATGTACTCTTGTCCATCCTAAGAAATGCTAATTTAGACTTTAGACATCCAGTGCTGTTTTATGTCTGGTATCATAAGCAGTTCATCTCATGAACTGTGTTAATTATGTAAGGGATATCGTACAATCAGCTGGTCATTACTGCAAAATAAACCCGACGGGAAGATCAGACCCCGACAGAGTAGAATGGGGAGGTTGTCTAATCACAATAAAGTATTCCAGAGAGCTGCGCACATAATTAAAGGTATAACAGTTCTAATCTTCAAGCGGCTCATAATGGACATTCAGAAACACTAGACCAGGTTTTTGCATTATTGACACTATTTTCATAATTAATGCTGTACAGTTGCTTTGACAGAATCTGTATTGTTAAAAGCGCTATATAAATAAAGGTGACTTGACTTGACCAGGTGATATCAAATGAAAATGTGTCTGTAAAGCTGGCCATCAAATCATGCAAACATATTGAAATAGGGATAAGCTGTAATGCTTCTTACTTAACTTTATGGGTCAGGAGAAGAAATGAGGTAAAACTAATACACTTTATTATATCACATGATGCTATCAACTGAAAACAGAAGGAAGCGTCTATAAAACTGAGCCTTCTCAAAAATAAAAAATAAAATATCAAACGGTAAGTTTAAAGGTGCTGTATGTAAGTTTTTGACTCTACTAAAGCATAAAATCTACTAAAGCAGATATTTAAGAAACATGCTAAGTTAACATACTTGTTTATCTGACAAACAATGCTACAGTCAGTTATTCTCCTTTGAAAATGTGCGTTCCGGGCCGGAATGTCGGCTCTGTTTTGATTTGTGAAACCCACCAACTGCCAGTTTACCCAATTGTATTTCGGGACCCCCGGGTGCCAGTCTGTCTGACACCACAGGCGTATTTAATTTAATTCATCGTCAAGTGCTCTCGTTCCTGTTGGTGTTATGGGGGTAGAATTGTTGCTTAATTCCAAATAAATAGATTATGATCCACAAATAAATAGAATGAGATCCACAAATAAATCTTAAAGTTTCACAAACATGAATTAAATTCACAAATAATTAAAATGAGATTTGCAAATAAAAAACAAATATATATTTATGTCACAACCAAAACTTTGCCTGGCATTTATTTGTGAATAGCGTACTGTGCATTTGCTTATTGTGAAACATTTCTTGCATCAAGACATGCTGACAATCCACAAATAAGTGGACTCCACCCACCGTCTACTCAAACCAATCAGATAACAGCCACACTTCGCTGAACAATCGTAGCACATTCTCGCTATAGCCAATCACGATTTGCTTTACAATCAGGGCGTCTCGTCCTGAGATAACTTCATTTCATTCTGATCTTCATTGACTCCAATAGGTCTATAAGGGCGCACTACAATGGGTACAAGTAAAAGATGTTTAAAACTGGATTTCGTTAGACCATTAGACTGTGTATCATGCCAAGCCACAGTATTTTATGTTACGTGCCTTTGAAAATGCCAGAGAAACAGTGTGTGATGAAGTGTAGTAGTAGACTAGTGCATGTACGCATTTACAGTGCTTTCTTTCACTGTATGATTCAGTTTATTAAAATGCATTTTGAATGATCATAAAATTCAAGATATGGGAGCAGAAAATATTTAAATTTACATAATTTTATATAAATATCATTTATATATCATTGTCGTTTATTTTCTCCAAAAATCAACATGATTTCAATTGTGATGTTAAAATTATGTGATATTATTATACAGTTCAATAAACAAAAACATGACGGTGTTTCGTTTCTGAATGAATCAACCTTTAAATGATTCGGTTCAATCGCAATGACTCTAACAGTGACTTGCTGCCATCTACTGGTGGTTTAAATTTCACATTTATATTTTTTAAATAATTTCAAATGTCAGTATTCAACGTTTTTTTATTTACAATATCAAACCATTATTTATGCATTTGTAACTGCAGGTTAAAGTGTTCCATGTCCCTCTGAGCTGCGTTAAACAGTGTGACATCTAAATGTCACTTCAGATGCAACTTGTTTCCTCTGCATTGTAAAGATTAATTTCGTTGATATTTATACCATTTGTTTGGTATGAAAAACTGGGAAATGCTGTTGGCTGTTGTGTGACGGCAATTTAACATATTGAATAAATGACGCTTTCATATCGCGTTTGAATCCAGTATAGTGTTGTTCCCATATAGCCGTGATTTAAAGCTTTATCTGGCATTTTCAAAGGCACGTAAAATATAATAATCTGGCTTGGCATGATACACAGTCTAATGGTATAACGAAATCCAGTTTTAAACGTTTACTGTACCCATTGTATGCCCTTATATGACCTATTTGATCCAATGCAGCGGATGAGTTATCTCAGGCGAAGACCGCCTATTGTAAAGCAAACGTATTGGCTATACGATATCATTCTAACATCTAATGTCAGACGATGTGGCTGTTATCTGATTGTATATATACATATTAAGTAATACGGTGGTGGAGCCACGTATTTGTAGATTGTCAGCAACGTCCTAAAAAAACTAGATGCAGAAATGTTAAAATCACCCCAAATTCAAAATAAAAAACCAATGCACAGGAAAAAGAAATCCAAAAAACAAACGATTCACAAATGGCGGGGCAGCTGAGCTACAAATGCACAGGTGCTGCTATTCACAAATAAATCCATCCAAAGTTGTGGTTGTGACAGTAGGTCGAGTATATATGGTTTGGAATATGGTTTTTTTATTTGCAAATCTCCATTTAGTTAGTTTGTGGGGTGAGATTTAATTCATGTGGTTGGTGAAGCTGTTCAAGATTTATTTGTGGGATCTAATTATATTTTTATTTGTGGACTAACGATTTATTTGTGGAAGGGTGGGTGAGCGTCGGGGCGGGTTCGGGGGTCCCCATATGGTGTCTCATCTGGCAAGCTGCGCTTCTTCAATCTGAGGAGAGGGGCCGTGGTTTAGAAAGAACGCCTCTGGGGGGTCAATATTGTTTAGATGGTTTAGGCGGGGGGTGTGGGGGTGGGGTGGCCATACCTGTTCAACCACCGTGTCAATCCTAACATACAGCACCTTTAAATAATTGGGAATGTGGGATGAAACATGCTTTTATATATCTATATATATAGATTTTTTTTTTTTTTTTTTTTTTTTTTTTTTTTTTTTACATAATCATTTGGAAGCAAAAGTTAAACTGGTCTTTAAAGAAAAATTTACATTAATTTGAGCAAAAGTTAATTTGGTCTGTAGCAATAAACAGAGTAAAGGAGAAAATAAGAATCATACACAGACTCTTTCTTTCTTTGTCTTTGTTGCTTTTGGCTGGGTAAAGAGTTTAAATATTTTTGTTCTCGTTCCCTTCCTCTCACACACCCCCAGTCCATCAAATACACAACTCACGCATGATAATAATTCAGTTGGTGAATCTCACAAAAACATTCCAGGGTGTGGGCGCGCCATTTCACACCCAAAAGAAGAAAGAAATAAGATAATACGGGGGGCACCAATATATGTGGGCATCTTGGGGCTAAGGGGTGGGGCGCTTTTCGTGGGGGTGCGGGGGCCATTTGGGGCATTTTGACGTTGACATCATGACAATTAAATACAGTTTACAGCTCTTTGTAGTTCTCATTATCCTCAATGATTCTTATTACTTTCTCTTGAATGTAATATAGTATTTATTATGTATTAAAGAAAAAAAAAATCTGCATATATTAAAAAGCATTACAACATTTACAAGCATGATGTATAAATTCTTCACAATTGATTTGAGAAGATGAGAAATGGGAGGGATGCATTTTATTGTCAAGAAAATGTCACAGTACAAAAAATATGTTTCTTTATGCAAAGCATAATTCGTTTTGGGGTGAAATATGACCCAGACATGTTCTTGACAGATTTTGTGGCGAGACTCATCTATTGTGTTTTGAAATTGTAGAGGTGTACATGTGACAAGAGTCCCTGGGCAAAGCACACAATGATGATGACAAGACGTGACAACAGAAGACAACTTCCCTGCAGTACGCACTTGTATGTGTGTATCACTTGTTGGTAAACAAGACCTTGAGAATGTATGAACTTGTCCTCAGAGATCTTGCATAAGAAGGACATAAATCTATTACTAATGTAGAGGTTTTCATTCAAATCATTCATACCGCCAGACACCTTGTGTTGCAAACCATATTCCTGACGGATCTGAGCCAACTGTGGTGAAAAATTCAGTGTGAATATTCCACATAATGAAAATCTATGGGATGATATTAGACTCAAAATGATTAATAGGTGCACGCACAATTATCCATGCACTGCATACATTTTATACATGTATCTTACTAACCACAAACAAATGCCTTTCAATTTGAGTCTGTGGAATTCGGGATTAAATGATTGTGCAGCGATTTGAACAAATACAGACATGTTTGTGAATAAAAATTTTCTGTTCTGCATTAATGTATCATAAATTGCTCATGCAAAAAGGATTATGTGCATATGTGGATCAGGTGACACGTGTGCTTTAATTGATGTCTAGTTCGAGTCGATCTTGTTCAGTTCATTTGGATTTTGAGACTTCATTTTCGCAGTTTACAGCATTTCACGTCCCCCACACACACAACTACCAATTAACAAGGCCCAGTGCAATTCATTAACGTGTACACGATTTGAAAAATTCGCAAATGTGCGTCACTACACTGAAACAAATGCCTTTCAACCGGTGTCTGCAGAGTTAAGAATTACATTCATATGCAGCATTTTCTTCAAGTAGAGACAAATTTGTGAATACAAATGTTATAGTTTGTATTAAAGTATCATAATTTGTGCATGTAGCGATTAAAATGTGCATTTGTGCATCAGGCGACGCGCGTGCATTCATTCACTTCTCTTCTGAGTCGATTCTATTTGATTAATCTGGATTTTGTGACTTTCGTTCCGCCCTTTTAGCCTTGCGCGATCCACGAGCAGCTGAGACACAGAAAATCAGCCACCACTAGATGACACTAGCCCCACTCACATGTGCGCATTCCATCAGTACGTTCTGTGAATGTTACATTGTGTTTTCTTTGTTTCTTTTTGGTTTTGGCTATTCTCCTCTACGGCAGAAATATAATAAAGATGTTTTATTGAACTAAAAGTTCTAACTTAACTTGTCTTAAGACACATAATATCTTATATTAATTTTGCCAAACAAGAACTTCAAGACGGTACCTTGGGTTTTTTCTTTCTTTCTGTAATTCAACGTCATGTTGTCAGTTATTCCTTCCTTGTAGTATTATTATTATTATTATTATTATTAAAAGAGATATTATAGTCGCTCATTTAAGCCATTAGTAACCACACATTTTATATTTAATTAAACTATTAAATTAAATCAACTTAAACTAAACTCTACTAAACGAGCGTTTTATAGGCTATAGCCAATTCCGCGATCAAGCAGATCGCATAAATAGCTAGAACATATTCTTCTTAGGCGACTTATTACTAAACTGTTATATGAGTCAGTGTCTGCAAAGATGAAGTTTGCCTGTTCTGATGAGGCCCTTTATTCTCGGAGATTTAATTATTTGTATCCTCAAATTTTATTTCTAATTTTCTGGATAGTTAATGAGTTATCTCGCCCCCATTATAGGCCAATGACTTTATCTCGGAGAGTTCTTTTTTTAGTTGTTTGCCCTATAATTAATCCTCTTTTCTACTCTCCCATTTGCACGAATTCCAATGTTTCCATAGGACAAGTGGCTATTTGAATACAAGCAGGCCTATTTATTTTTTGTCCTACACAGTACATTCCCGCAGTTTTAAACATGTAAAATATGAATATTTCAAGCTGGTTTATCAATTGGGTTTTCCACCCATGAACGAAAAAACTAAAATTTCAGCTGAATTCTCGTTTTTCGTATTTTGGGGAAAAAAACAAAAACACGAAAAAGGATCCGTTTTCTCATTTTTTCTACTTTCAATATTAAATCAATAAACGAATGATCGAATGATACCCGGATTACCAAGTCTAACTGGTTAGTGATGCATGAAGCTGGTGATGCTGTTTGTGGAGTGGTTTAATTCTTCTCTGCTCAGATCTTGAGAGATTTAATGTCTTCTTTTGTTTCAGTTGATTTCATCTAAGGCTGTGGCTGAAGTCAGTTGTAGTTCTTGTATTGCTCTTTTCTTCAGTGATTCTGCTTGTTAACAGCAGCTGTTCATCACTAATGCTCAATCAGCACTTAATTAATCACATAATTATCTCATTAACTTTAAAACTGCTTCAGTGTTACTTTTTTAGAGTGGGACCATATATGCTCCAAGCAGTCTTAATTTAACACTCAGGAATTTACTGTGTAGGCCTAATCAATAATAGTCTGTTGCCTTCAAATAGCCAACTTGTCCGAATATGAAACATTTTGAATTCGTGCAAAATGGAGAGTAATAAAGAGGATTTAGGGCCCCACATTAAAAAAAAAGAACACTCCAGAATAAAGTCATTTGGGCCTATAATGCGGATTAAACTATTAATATCCAGAAAAATTTAGAAAATAAAATATTGATGATACAGATAATTAAATCTCGAGAATAAAGTCCTTCATCAGCACAGGCAACTTCATCTTTGCCGACACTGACTCAGAAAACAGTTTAGTAATAAGTCGCCTAAGAAGAATATGTTCTAGCTATTTATGCGATCTGCTTGATCGCGGAATTGGCTATAGCCTATAAAACGCTCGTTTAGTAGAGTTTAGTTTAAGTTGATTTAATTTAATAGTTTAATTAAATATAAAATGTGTGGTTACTAATGGCTTAAATGAGCGACTATAATATCCCTTTTAATAATAGTAATAATAATAATACTACAAGGAAGGAATAACTGACAACATGCCGTTGAATTACAGAAAGAAAGAAAAAACCCAAGGTTCCGTCATGAAGTTCTTGTTTGGCAAAATTAATATAAGCTATTCTGTGTCTTAAGACAAGTTAAGTTAGAGCAAGCTCAATAAAACAGATTTATTATATTTCTACTGTAGAGGAGAATAGCCAAATCAAAAAGAAACAAAGAAAACACAATGTAAAATTCATAAAACCGTACTCAATGGAATGCACACATGTGACTGGGGCTAGTGCCATCTAGTGGTCGCTGATGTTCTGTGTCTCAGCTGCTCGTGGATCGCCAAGGCTAAAAGGGCAGAACGAAAGTCCTCAAAATTTCAAATGATCAATAGAATCGACTCAGAAGAGACGTGAATGAATGCACGTGCGTCGCCTGATCCACAAATGCACACTTTAATTGCTACATGCACAATTATGATACTTTAATACAAACTATAACATTTGTATTCACAAATATGTCTCTATTTGTACAAAATGCTGCACATTAATGTAATTTTTAACTCTGCAGACACCGGTTGAAAGGTATTTGTTTCAGTGTAGTGACGCACATTTGCGAATTTTTCAAATCGTGTACACGTTAATGAATTGCACTGGGCCTTGTTAATTGGTAGTTGTGTGTGTGGGGGACGTGAAATGCTGTAAACTGCGAAAATGAAGTCTCAAAATCCAAATGAACTGAACAAGATCGACTCGAACTAGACGTCAATTAATGCACGCGTGTCACCTGATCCACATATGCACGGATTCATTTTTGCATGAGCAATTTATCATATATTAATGCAGAACAGAACATTTTTATTCACAAATATGTCTGTATTTGTACAAATCGCTGCGCAATCATTTAATCCAGAATTCCAGACTCAGATTGAAAGGCATTTGTTTGTGGTTAGTAAGATACATGTATAAAATGTATGCAGTGCATGGATAATTGTGCGTGCATCTATTAATCATTTTGAGTCTAATATCATCCCATACAAATCTTTCTACAGTTATACAATAAACATCACACAGTCAAAAGACTCAATTTGACAAACAATACATGATAGAGCTACAGGCTTCCAAAAAAAATACTTTTCTCTCATTGTTAAAAATACTGAATGTATGTATGATAGATTCACAGGTCTTCATTTAACCCGTTTTAATCTGGTGTGCTTTAATCAGATCTCCAGAGTCTTCCAGCACCAGTCCACAGCCTAATGAGGTCTACAGAGAAACGCTGCATGCTCTCTATAACTCACGCCATTAGAGCTTCCTGTGAAGTGTTCTCTCTGGCCTACTGCTTCAGTCAACACACAGCTGCCTTTAAACACCAAGGCCTCTCAGAATGGACTTCAGCCTGCATAACATTACAGTTGAATGGGCTGAAAAACTCAAATCCCACTGCTGGAAAGAGACAGAATACAACTTTATTATCTTCTCAACGTCACATTTCTTACAAAACCTCGAGAACACTAGAACAAACGAAAATACCACTAGTAGAAACCAGAAAAGTCATTTCCAAAAAAAAAATTTACACAAAAAAAAAAAATCCCCTTAAGCTTTTTTTTTTTTTTTAAAATCCAAAGACCTGTTATTGAGCTTTAAAAACGGCTTGTTATGAAATCACAACCATTGAATCACATTTGTGTCTAGAAACTTGATTTGCCAAATTAATAAACTAATGAGGAAATAAAAGATATATCTAGAGATTTAAAGTTTTAAAAGTACAGTAGGAAAAAAGGCAATTTAAAACTAAATTATTATTATTATTATATTATTATTACACACAAATGTATACAAATTAATAATGGTGCCAGAAAAACATGGGTAACATTATAATTAGTTTTTTTTTAGTTTTCAGTTTTTTATGCTATTTTTCGGTTACAAAAATACAGCAAAAACAGTAATATTGTGAAATAGTATTACTATGTAAAATAACTTTTTTCTATTTTAATATAATATTTAAGATGTCATTGTAATTTTTTTTATATTCCTGTGATGGCTAATCTGAATTTCAGTCTTCAGTGTCACACAATCCTTCAGAATCAGACTCTAATATGCTGATTTTGGAAAACGTAAAATTTGTTATTATTTTCAATGTTGAAAACAGTAGTGCAGCTTAATATTTTTGCGAAAACTGAGATACATTTCAGGATTCTTTGAAAAGTCAAAGTTCAAAAGAACTTTGAAAATATAATTATTTTTTGTCACTTTTGAAGTATTTATTTCTTTGTTGATCTGTTGCATGTGCAGCATGCTGTGCTCTTATTCAGATAAAATATGCTTATTTTACACATCAAACGCTGCAATAAATTCATACATGTTGTTAGTTCATTTATTATTAATTTACACAGACAAATGAACTGTTGAAAGTCATTTGGCTTGATATCCAGCTATGCTAATGAGACTAGAACACTGGTCCAATCGAGCACAGGAGTTTAGCTCATTTCAGGAGCCAGCTGTGATATATCAATCTTACCGATGAATGGCCAATCGCTCAAGCCTAAAATAGACTGACTTTTTATCCATAATCGCTATGGAAACTGCTTCTGTGAGATACATCAGTATGACTCTGAAATTAAGGCAATGCTTCAGAGAGATCATGTCCTCAGAAACAAACATAACACAACATGGAAGTGAAGTTTGCTAACCTGTAAGCAGTGACATACTATAATCCAGGAACACATCACTTACTGTAAGATGACAAGCTAAACTACTCAATTCACAACTCTTAGAGACTGATGATAACTCGGTTGATTTAAATACACTTTTGAAATAATGGATCAAACTCTCAATCACATGCTCTTTAAATGAAGTTTGCGGACCCCTGACTACGACACAAATTGAGTTCAATTGCTTCCTGCTACATCTGATCAGCACTAGACATTGACTACAAATTCTCTTGACTGGACATGCTTCAGTAGACACACTGATAGAAATCCCACAACTCACAGTGAATGACAGGTCTACAAGATAGACATGGAGCCGAGGAACTTCTGTAGAGTTTATGAACATGGAAATGAACTCAGTATGTCTCTTTCATCAGGTAATTTTAAGATTAATATGGCAATATAGCCTTTTTTAGTATGTTATGTAGTATAGCACAAAATAATACCAAGAAATTAAAATCAAATAAAAAGGTATGTACATTAGCATTAATGGGGTCTATTTTTCTTTCCCAAAGTTGACACTTAAATATAATTCATAGAAGTAAAAGGTGAAAACTGACTGAAAATTCCTTAAAACATCCTCAAATACAATTTCTACAAAGTTTTTTTTTTTGTGGTAATTTTAAGGGCACTACCTACAATTTTGAAATGGATAAAAAGTCCACTTTTAAGCTACCTATTAAACTAGTGACAATTAAGAAGGTCTATAAAAAGCTATGCCTGTACATTTCTAGTTCATCTCAATGTAAGTTACAAGGCTGGCACAAGACCAGTTTGGGGTCTGTAAGATTTTTGAAATAAATCTCTTATGCTGAGCAAGGCAACTTCTATTTGAATAAAAATACAGCAAAAGCATTAATATTGTGAAATATTACTACACTTTCAAATAACATTTTTTTTTGTTTTAATGTATATTTAAATGTAACATGATGCCAAGTTGAATTTTCAGAATCATTACTCCAGTCTTCAGTGTCACGTGATCCTTCAGAAATCATTCTAATATGCTGATTTGGTAATTTCTTATTATTATCAATGTTGAAACAGTTGCTATAAATATAAGCTATAAATAAGACTAATAAGGCTAATCATTCTGGGGCTGCAAGAAAATTACCTCCATTATTGTCAATGCCACTACCTACAAGAACCCCCGCAGACCATGTTGAAGAATCAGTGATGTACAGGTGCAAACAGCCACTGCAATGCTTCAGGAAAGATTCCTGACTGTACTTGAATGGTCCTTCCATGACTTTAAGCTGGACACCATCAATAAAGACAGACAGTCCACATTCAATCACACAGAGAAACAGCTCAAATCCCAGTGGGCTGTCTGCTAGAAGAAACAGACAACTCAATACTGCAATCGCTGCCAAAGTCACCGCTACAAAGTACTGCATGAAAAGTCTGAATGCATATAAAAGGCCCATTTTTAGGGGTCTAAATACTTTCTGAAGACACTGGATGTTTTACACCATCTTGAAAATGACACACATCTGCTTGCTGTAGGGAATCATTTATAGCTTCTTTGCTAGATATTCTAGAAGAAGAGTTTTTTTTTTTTGGTTTTAGTTCTATTTTTCCTATTTTCCTTTGTATTTTTAGAGTCAAAAGCCATTTTTTATTTTCTGCATGAAGAAGAGAAAGTACAGAATAAAATCATATATTCTCTCTAACCAGAAGAACAACACTCTCTTTCTCCTGGATGCCTTTACAGAGAAAATGAAAGGAGGAAAAACAATTGACAGTGAGAGAAATGGAATAAAGGAATGAAAGGTATGAGAAGGGAACAGCAGAGAAAGAGCAGGACTATCTTCTACATATGCTGTTTTAGCTTATAGTGAAAATGTGCCGACAGAGGAACTGATCTTGTTGTCCCAGGCACAGTACACCAAACACAATGTGTTCTAAGCAGTGAATTGTCAAGTCAAAAGTCAATTTTATTTGTATATCACTAAAGCATAAAGCAGCTTTACAAATTAATTTAATTAAATTTTTTAACTTAATTATTTAAAAGTATGATAGTAAAAAAGTAAAATTATGTTAATTATTTTTAATTATTTGAATTTTATTTTAAAAACAGTTGGAATCAATGAAATTAAACAAATAAATGATTTAACCACACACACACACACATATAAGCAGTGGGGCAAAAATTATTTAGTCAGCCACCAATTGTTCAAGTTCTCCCACTTAAAAAGATTAGAGAGGCCTGTAATTTTCATCATAGAAATACCTCAACTATGAGAGACAAAATGACAAAAAAAATCCAGAAAATCACATTGTAGGATTTTTTAAAGAATTAATTGGTAAATTCCTCTTTAAAATAAGTATTTGGTCACCTACAACAAGCAAGATTTCTGGCTCTCACAGCCCTGTAACTTCTTCTTTAAGAGGCTCTTCTGTCCTCCACTGGTTACCTGTATTATTGGCATCTGTTTGAACTTGTTATCAGTGTAAAAGACATCTGTCCACAACCTCAAACATTCACACTCCAAACTCCACCATGGCCAATACCAAACAGCTGTCAAAGGACACCAGAAACAAAAATGTAGACCTGCACCAGGCTGGGAAGAATCTGCAATAGGTAAGCAGCTTGGAGTGAAAAAATCAACTGTGGGAGCAATTATTAGAAAAATGGAAGACATACAAGACCACTGATAATCTCCCTTGATTTGGGGCTCCACGCAAGATCTCACCTCGTGGGGTCAAAATGGTCAAGAACTGTGAGCAAAAATCCCAGATCCATACGGGGGGACCTAGTGAATGACCTGCCGAGAGCTGGGACCAAAGTAACAAAGGCTACCATCAGTACACACTGCGCCGCCAGGGACTCAAATACTGCAGTGCCAGACGTGTCCCTCTGCTTAAGCCAGTACATGTCCAGGCCCCTCTGAAGTTTGCTAGAGAGCATTTGGAAGATCCAGAAGAGGATTGGGAGAATGTAATATGGTCAGATGAAACCAAAATATAACTTTGTGGTAAAAACTCAACTTGTCGTGTTTGGGAGAAAGAATGCTGAGTTGCATCCATAGAACACCATACCTACTGTGAAGCATTGGGGGTGGAAACATCATGCTTTGGGCTGTTTTTCTGCAAAGGGACCAGGACGACTGATCCGTGTAAACGAAAGAATGAATGGGGCATGTATCGTGAGATTTTGAGTGAAACCTCCTTCCATCAGCAAGGGCATTTAAGATGAAACGTGGCTGGGTCTTTCATCATGACAATGATCCCAAACACACCGCCCGGTCAACGAAGGAGTGGCTTCTTAAGAAGTATTTCAAGGTCCTGGAGTGGCCTAGTTAGTCTCCAGATCTCAACCCCATAGAAGATCTTTGGAGGGAGTTGAAAATCCATTTTGCCCAGCGACAGCCCCAAAATATTATTGCTCTAGAGGAGATCTGCATGGAGGTATGGGCCAAAATACCAGCAACAGTGTTTGAAAACCTTGTGAAGACTTACAGAAATGTTTGACCTCTGTCATTGCCAAGAAAGGGTATATAAAGTATTGAGATGAAATTTTTTTATTGACCAAATACTTTTTTTCCACCATAATTTGCAAATAAATTCTTTAAATCCTACAATGTGATTTTCTGGATTTTTGTTTCTCATTTTGTCTCTCATAGTTGAGGTATACCTATGATGAAAATTCCAGGCCTCTCTCATCTTTTTAAGTGGCAGAACTTGCACAATTGGTGGCTGACTAAATACGTTTTTCCCCACTGTATAGATAGCCAGTGGGTCAATAATTATTTTGATACCGCTGATTTTCAAAGTTTTCGCCACGTACAAGAATGGAGAGATCTGTAATGTTCATCGTAGGTACACCTTCAACTGTGAGAGACAGAATCAAAAAAAAATCCAGAAAATCACATTTTTTTTTTTTTTTTTTTTTTTTGGTATGATTTTTAAATACTTAATTTCCTTTTATTGATGAAATAAGTATTTGGTCACCTACAAACAACCAAGATTTCTGGCTCTCACAGACCTGTTAGTTTGTCTTTAATAAGCCCTCCTATCCTCCACTCATTACCCGTATTAATTGCACCTGTTTGAACTTGATACCTGTATAAAAGACACCGGTCCACAAACTCAATCAATCAGACTCCAACCTCTACACTATGGGCAAGACCAAAGAGCTGTCAAAGAACGTCAGAGACAAGATTGTAGACCTGCACAAGACTTGAATGGGCTACCGAAATTAGCAAACGCTGGGAGAAGTCAACACCTTGTTGCGCAGTATTAAAACTGGAAGAATTCAAGATGAACTGTCAATCTCCCCGGCCCTGGGGCTCATGGCAAGAGCTCTCCTCGGGGTTATCAATGATCCTGAGAAGGTGAGATCAGCCTATAACTCACGGGAGGACCTGTCACTTACCTGAAGAAGCTGACCCACATCTCAACGTTTACCATTGTAACACACTAACACCGTCATGGATTAAAATCCGCAGCGGGCAAGGTCCCCCTGCTTAAGCCAGTACATGTCCAGTCCCGTCTGAAGTTTGCCAAAGACCATCTGGATAATCCAGAGGAGGCATGGGAGAAGGTCATGTGGTCAGAGGAAACCAAAATAGAAGTTTTTGGTATAAACTCCACTCGACGTGTTTGGAGGAAGAAGAAGAATGGTATATCCAGAACCCCATCCTCCCAACCGTGAACATGGGGGTGGAAACATCATGCTTTTGGGGTGCTTTTCTGCAAAGGGGACAGGACGACTGCATCGTATTGAGGGGAGGATGGATGGGGCTATGTATTGCGAGATTTTGGGCAACAGCCTCCTTTCCCTCAGTAAGAGCATTGAAGATGTGTCGTGGCTGGGTCTTCCAGCATGACCATGACCCCAAACACACAGCCAGGGCAACTAAGGAGCTGCTCCGTAAGAAGCATTTCAAGGTCCTGGAGTGGCCTAGCCAGTCTCCAGACCTGAACCCAATATAAAATCTATGGAGGGAGCTGAAACTCGATGTTGCCCAACGACAGCCCCAAAACCTGAAAGATCTGGAGAACACCTGTATGGAGGAGTGGGCCAAAATCCCTGCTGCAGTGTTTGCAAACCTGGTCAAGAACTACAGGAAGTGTCTGACCTCTGTAATTGTAAACAAAGTTTTCTGTACCAAATATTAAGTTCTATTTCTCTATTGTATCAAATACTTATTTCATGCGATAAAATGGAAATTAATTATTAAAAAATCATACAATGTTATTTTCTGGTTTTTTTTTTGGATTCGCAGTTAGGTTACTACAATGAAAATACAGATCTCTCCCGTCTTTGTAATGGAAACTTGAAAATCGGCAGTGCTTACAAATCTTATTTGCCCCCCCGTATGATACCCCTACATACATATACATATTCAATTGCAACCTCAGAGTCTGTCTCAGATTTTGCGCAACGAACAGGCCTTTCGTAAATTACTAATTTAATCTTCATGCATCCACCATCAGGAGAACCCTGACTTCACCACTTTCAAGAACACTTATATATATAATAATCATCTTATATATATATTATAGTAACTGTATATTAACTGAGGTGAATCTTTCTCAAAAAGCAGAAGATTTTCCTAAAGCTCTGGGAGAAGTTTTGAAAACAATGTTCACAACTTCCAAATAGTTTAAATTTAGGTCAGCGAATTTAGCATGACCCAAGTAATCAATAAAAAAAATGCTGCTGGTAACTGTTCAAAACTATACTAGACCTAAACAAGAATTAAACATTATATTTAGTTGTGTCCTTGTAGTGCATAAACTTTCTGTCTTTATATCAAAATTGCAAACAAAACACTTATTAACATAAACTCTAAACCCCCTACACGCGAGCCAGACTTTACATGTCCGCATGGAAACACACTGACGGCTGCAGATGTGCCCTTTGAAACACAGTGTTTTGAGTGTGGTATAGAGCTCGGTCAACCGCCCAGCGCTGAGATTCCTATTAACAGAATAACACTCATTACTCGTGCAGAGATTCCGAATCAGCCCCCTGCGGGGAATATGTGCTAAAAACTAATTCTGACTCACGAGCTCACAGAGAAACATGTCCTAAATACGTAATGTCTGTTCTCTCGCTTCCTATAGACAACAGGACCCACTGTACTCTGCCTCGGTAGATGGGAAATCCTGGAGGGCTGAAGCACAGGATGTCCATCTGAGTTCTGTTCTTTCACCGGCTCCTCCGTCGTCTAGGCGTGACCACGCACCAAAAATGAAAGAAAGGTCTGCAAATACATTAAACAGTTCATACAGACAGGACTTGGGTCGAATTTAAATTTCATGCTAATACTTTTCTATTTAATAAAGGAACAAGATGTAGTTGAGCTTTGTATTAAAATATAATAACGGAAAAACTTGTGTCTGTCCCTTAATGGCTATAGGTTTTTTTAATCACATATTTTTGTCCTTTTCATGGCATGGCAGGCAGGTTGTTGTGTTAGGACAGGGCAAAACACTTGGCGGAACTCATTTACAATTTCCAGGGCATGGGAAAAACATGGTTTGAAAAGTTACCGCATTCAATGCAAGGAAAAGAAAATGGCAGTTGACATAATTTCACTTGAGGGTCAACCACTGGACATTTCTAAAAGGGTTTAAACCAAAAAAAAACCATTTAATCAATTTCATTTCTCGAAAAAACTACAATCATTTAAAAAGAAATGTTTGAAACCAACATGAATACAAAATTAATTGGTGCAAGTCTTCAACTCGATTTTATTTAAGGATTTCTCTTTTTCAAAATCTCGGACATCATTATTTGTCATTGAACTAGTTTTTTGTTGTAAAGATTAACAGGAAAACATTACAAAGACTTTGCTGTCAAATCTATTATTTTACAGACAGACATACATGTCTAATATTTGATCAGGTACTTAATAGTGGCACAACGTATACTGTACATCAAGTATGCATGCTGCATTTGTCCTTTTATCAATCTGAGAAGTGCATGTTATTGATTAAATGTTGTGTCAGCCATCATTCCCAAACAAAGTCATTCTATCACAGAAAAACCAACATTTGCTCAAAGGTAAATTGATTTGAGTTCACGTAACGTTAGGCTAATTAATTTATATATCGATTCAGGTCATAGTAGAGGAGACAGCAACTAAAGTGTACACAGGTTCATTGTGAGTATGCTGTAAAAATACAAAGTTCTGTCATGAAACTTTAGACAGCGCAAGCCGTAGGGCTTAACTCAACTGATTTATCATAGCTGAATTGTTTCTTTCTTATAACGCCAAACACTTGACTAGTGCTGCTGTAGATTTGCAGTGCACTTCAAAACCTCCCGCCTTCCCCGCCCACCTAACAGCTCTGCTTGGGGGAATTTCAAATATGTTAATTGGGGTTATTTCATATACAGTTCAATGTTATATTTGCAGCAGCGATATTTCTTACTTGCTCATAGCAGCATGCTTGTGGGTGTATTGGCAGTAGCAATTCTCGGTACTTGCTCTGCTGCAGCAGCAGCGTAGCAGATCTATTCTGCCAAGACCAAACACATTAATACTGCCATGTATATTACCATTACTGAAACTCTCGGCTGATGATACACTGGGCAACTTTTTGAGCAATTTTGCCAGGCAACTTTTTTTGAGCACTTTTGCTTGGTGCACTTCCCCATTTAGATGGGAACACATTTTATCTGGATACTTTAGATCGGTCGTGGGCCCTGCGTCTCTCCTGGTTGCCTGTTGATGGCAACACTGCCCAAAGTTGCCCGGCAACATTGCTCAAAAAGTTGCCCCGTGTATCATCAGCCTTAGAAGAGAATTCCATGACAGATATAAACTTACACTATTGTTACCATTTAAATCCAATGACTCGCCCCTCAATTAATAAGTTACTGACTATCATGTGTCCTGATAAATAGTTTTAGCTTTGCTTTGACTGCTATGAATAAATATTCATGCTTTTGTATCAAGTAGTAGCACAATGCTGTCTTGCGTAACAACAGTATACTTCTTTGACTTATTAATAGAACAGTATGACACAAATAGCTATGGCATGCATGTGCGTAATTGGGCACATTACATGAGTCACATGATGGTATTTTATTGTTGGCCATCTGACGAACCATTTCCATTTATGATTATCTGAAGGCCAATTCACACTGTACCGACAGACACAGACAACACAGATTACAGTACGTCACTTCTCAGACATTCCAAGACCCGACAAACACCAATTCAACATGTTCAATCGGTGAAAACAAGTGCAGACCAACGGCAACAGATGCCGACAGGGGCAACACAATGATCCAACAAAACCCAATGAGCCTGTCTGTTGCCATTTGTCTGTGTCTGTCTGCAAGTTCTGCATCTCAGAACATTTTTAGTTCTTGATATCTAATGCATTAGCATAATGAAATAAACCTTGACGTGTTACCATAAAAGAATAGGTTTGACTTGTTAGTCAAATTATTATGTCCAAAAAACAGATGTATCCAAACCATTTCATTCTCCATCCTGTTCTTTACAAACTCTTGTGAATTAAATCAAAACTTTAATTTAAGTCACACTGTCCTGGATTCAACTCAAGTTGGGTGCATATTACACCACCGCTCAACTTCACACAAGTTAAGGGCTTAACAGCAGAAGGATGGCCTGTCGGGTCAGACTCACCCTGAAGACGGCGTTGGGCTGCTCATTCAGGTTGACTTTGGTGATAACTCGTCCTGTTTCTGTCTCCACATCAAAGATACTTCCACTGTACGGAGACAGATCCTGATCCACTCTGTAGCGCACTTTACTGGCAGGCGTACCCTGAGGGAGAGACAACACGTTTAGTATCAACACATCCCTAGAGCACATCAACGACCAAAGCTAGTGTAATATATATTAATATATTTAATTCTATGCATCACATTTTTACATAATTCTATTGTTATCACTGCTTCAAGAGGTTTTATTATATATTCTATGACATCAAACCATAATCATTTGCAGAATCTTTTCCAAGCGACAAGTTTTCCATACACAAAAGAAACAAAATCAGTGGCTCTCAAGCTCCAAAACGGCAAATAAAAGGCCCTTATTTGCCTGTATTAAGTCGATCCTCAATTATTTCATATCTTGTGTGAAAACCACTGACTGGTCATTATCATTGAAAATGACACATTAGATAGTCTAACACCTCTGCCCGATTTTTGTACTTTCTTCTACCTGTAAGCCTCCTACCCCCCCTCGTCAAGTCAAATTCCTTGTGTGTGTAAACATACTTGGTAATAAAGCTCTTCTGATTCTGATTCTGATTCTGATTATTCAAGTTTTACATTAATGACATCAAATGGCACTGAAATGTACACTACCATTCAAAGATTTCTTTTTTGGGGGGAGGAAGATGTGTTTTTAGGCTGCTGCAAAGTCAGTTATGTCACAGTAATAAAATACATTTTAAAACATATTAAAATAGAAAACAGTTATTTCAAATTGTAATAATATTTCACAATATTAAACAAATGCAGCCTTGGCAAGCAAAACAGACCTCGTTTAAAAACGTTTAACAACCTCAAACTTGACGTTTGCTCAAAATTTGCATGAACGATGTTTCTAGTTTTAATAGGTTTCTATGCTCCTGATGCATTTATGGTGGTCTTTTTTGGCGCTTGACAGCCCTCGGTTGAAAATATGTTGTATGGAATAGAACAGCTTGGACATTCTGCAAAACATCTCCATTTGTGTGAATCATACAGGTGGGTGCATCGATGATGACAGAAGTTTTATTTTTGAGTGAACTATTCCTTTAAAGGATTGACTTTTCTTTGAATAGTGGGTTTGAACTTCTTCAAAGGTCTCTCGGGCATCGTGTTTTGTAGAGCTACATAGAGCTCCGTCTGCTGCACCTCATTCTACTGATACTTTACAGCTCTTCCGTCTAGCTGCGTCATAAATGTTTGATGCTTTGTGCTGTGGTAAACATACAAAGTCATTTATACTGCAGTAGAAAGAGACAGAAACAACATCACATTTACATCTCTGACAGCCAAGAAATTAGTTTATAGTTTTTTTTTTTCTTTTAAGTCCATGTCAAAAATTTTCTACGGCTTATTATTTGTCATATTCCCCCCCCCCCCATGTTTTCAAAGCATTATTTAAAGAAGAACTGCATAATTTAACAGCTTCTGTGGCAGGCCATGAAAATAAACAGCACTGTAGTCTGTTTGACGGCAGACGGCATGAACAGGAAAAGCAAAACAGACAGATTTACCTCACCCGACCACGATAATCTCTGTTAAGACGATCACACCACTACGTTTAGGGAAAGTAAAGTTAAATCCGATGACCTGACATTACTGTATAACTATAGCTGCTGTCCTGGTTCTCGTGTAAAACCCAGTCATGATGCCAAATAAGAACAACAAATGCAGGCAAGTTCTGCTAGAATGAATGTACTAGAGAAGTTAAATGCCCACGCAGTAGCATTATCTGATTCTTAGTCATTACAATGCAACACCGCAAAGAAATCTCACTTTTAACAAGCATTTGAAGCACAGATAACCTGACTTTATGCTAATAGTCATAATATTATTATCTCTTGTTATGAAAAGATACAGTAGTCTTGATGCAGTATTATGATGAAAAGAATCATTAAATGCACTAGGTATGCTGTATTATGAAAACAATCACAGCTAAAGGCCATCACAACCCTTTCAGTACAATACACAGTAATATTGTGAAATATTATTACAATATAAAGTAACTTCTATTTTCATTTTAAATTCTAATATGCTGATTTGAAACATTTCTTCTTATTATCATGTGAAAAAATGTTTTTAATACTTCTGATGCATTTTTCAAAATTTGCTGCAAGAAAAAAAAATGAAAAGGAATCATTCCCTCTGGGTTAAGCTATTAAATTAGACAGGCCTCGCTCCTGTTAATATGGGATAAAATCAGTTAACTGTTTAATGTCATTTTCAACGGGTGTCAAAGTCAACACTCAAATGTGAGTCAGTCACATTAGCAGGACACATTAAGTTTCTGTCTGGTGATTGTATTCATGCTCTGGCGGTATGATTAATGGCTGCTGGTTGTTCTGCTCTGTAGTGACACTTCAAGGATGGAAGTCCATTACTCATCCCTTTAAATCTTTTCAAATAAAAGGAAGTCAACGCTCAGGACATGAGGTTCAACCAGCATAAAGGCAAAGGAGGAGCTTGCATTACCCAGTGACCTTTGCAGCTGTGCATATAAATACAGTGTCATTATCTAATTTGCTGGTGTGGGCTGGAAACACAGCGCTGCTCGTACTGTAATCATCGGTGTTTGAGCGGCACCCTAATGAGGACGGTCACTTCCTGTCCTTGTCCTGCAGCACACTTTTCCTTTCAAGGCTGCTTCCGAGAAGTGGATTCTCAAAGTGTGAATTATCTGACTTTAATTCCAGTCATGCCTGAGAGAGACAGAGATCGAGCCGCTCCACGTCTCCATGGTGATTCACAACACAACCGGAATGATGAATCTGATAGTTCAGTGGGGCTTCCAGGGTCATCAAAAAAAAATTCTTCCCAGACATCAAAACAAAAAACGCACAAACACACACATGCACAAAACAGCCTCAAGAAATTCACAAACGCAAGCCACTCATAATAATGAGGCCATCCTCTTATAATTTTTCGCAAACCTTGGCTGCAATCTGCAGACATGTAACCTTGCTAGAATAAAATATGAGCACGCTCTGGGCTGAACAATAAAGATTTCGGTCAAGTCAGTGGATCAGATGAGCCAGGGCTAGCAGAGGCTAACATGAAAACATTTTTCTATTTTTTAGCAACATTTTGAAAGTTATCTTAAATTCAAGGTTGAAATCTAAAGCAGACTTTACAGTTCTTGAAAAAACTGGACAGAATGCGAATGGAACAGAGTGCAGGAGTCTCAAGACACGTTTTAAAACTATTTTATGCTTGACATAGTCTCTTAAAACACAGCATCCATGTTGGCAAACAATACCTGAAACAGTGTTACTAAACCTTCTTGTTAACAGAAATAAAAATAAAAATGAACATTTCAGAAAAAAATAAACGAAACTAATTATTTTTAAGTAGTATTTCTTTACAAGACTTTTTAATATAAATAAAATAACATACATATAAATAACATTATATACAAATAACTACTTTAAAAATTTTAATGAATATTAATTTTTGAAATAAATATTTTATTTATCCAGCTAAAATGCATCTCCATATAGGACACTTGGGATGCAATTTTTTAAACATATGACATGAAGACTCATGTCTTCCTTACATTTATTCAAAGAAGTACATGGAAGACCAAAGTTGTTTTTAAGATAAGTAAAAAAAAATTGGAGTTTTACAAAAACATCTAGAATCACTAGACATTAACAAAACCAAAACAAAAGGATACTGTTTTCTGTTCATTCTTTGTCTTTTGTGCTGATTTTGAGGCTGTGAAACTTTTAGTACTCATTGGTGAATTGATGAAACAAAAAATCACATACATTAGTAAATCATGTTTTTTTTTTTTTTTTTGTAATCCGCAGAAGAAAAAATTGAGTTTGAAGTAAATAATTAAATAATTTTTATTTTTTTTAGATGATTTATTCCTTTTTCTCTTAGCATAACAAATATTTTACTGACTTCTAAAGTAACTTTTTTGTTTATTCATTGCTTTACTCTGGCAATATATATAATATTATGATCTTTAATATATCTTTTTTTTCTCTTAATTTCTCACAAATACTGAGATAAAATGCAATTAATAATTTTTTATGGTTTTACTAATTTTATATATCTATATACAGTGGGGAAAAAAAGTTTTTAGTCAGCCACCAATTGTGCAAGTTGTCCTACTTAAAAAGATGAGAGAGGCCTGTATTTTTCATCATAGGTATACCTCAACTATGAGAGACAGAATGAGAAAAAAAATACAGAAAATCACATTGTAGGGTTTTTAAATAATTTATTTGCAAATTATTGTGGAAAATAAGTATTTGGTCAATAATAAAATTTAATCTCAATACTTTGTTATTTACCCTTTGTTGGCAATGACAGAGGTCTAAAACGTTTTTTGTAAGTCTTCACAAGGTTTTCACACATTGTTGCTGGTATTTTGGTCCATTCCTCCATGCAGATTTCCTCTAGAGCAGTAATGTTTTGGGGTTGTCGCTGGGCAACACGGAGTTTCAGCTCCCTCCATTGATTTTCTATTGGGTTCAGGTCTGGATACTGGCTAGGCCACTCCAGGACCTTGAAATGCTTCCTACGAAGCCACTCCTTCGTTGCCCGGGTGGTGTGTTTGGGATCATTTTCATGCTGAAAGACCCAGCCACATTTTCATCTTCAATGCCCTTGCTGATGGTAGGAGGTTTTCACTCAAAATCTCACGGTACATGGCTCCATTCATTCTTTCGTTTACACTGATCAGTCGTCCTGGTCCCTTTGCAGTAAAACAGCCCCAAAGCATGATGTTTCACAGTAGGTATGGTGTTCTTTGGTTGCAACTCAGCATTCTTTCTCCTCCAAACACGAAGTTGAGTTTTTACCAAAAAGTTCTATTTTGGTTTAATCTGACCATATAACATTCTCCCAATCCTCTTCTGGATCATCCAATGCTCTCTAGCAAACTTCAGACGGCCTGGACATGTACTGGCTTAAGCAGGGGGACACTGCAGGATTTGAGTCCCTGGCGGCGCAAGTGTGTTACTGATGGTAGCCTTTGTAACTTTGGTCCCAGCTCTCTGCAGGTCATTCACTAGTTCCCCCCGTGTGGTTCTGGGATTTTTGCTCACAGTTCTTGTTATCATTTTGACCCCACGGGGGGAGATCTTGCGTGGAGCCCCAGATCTAGGGAGATTATCAGTGGTCTTGTATGTTTTCCATTTTCTAATAATTGCTCCCACAGTTGATTCCTTCACACCAAGCTGCTTACCTATTGCAGTTTCAGTCTTCCCAGCCTGGTGCAGGTCTCAATTTTGTTTCTGGTGTCCTTTGACAGCTCTTTGGTCTTGGCCATTGGTGGAGTTTGGAGTGTGACTGTTTGTGGACAGGTGTCTTTTATACTGATTACGAGTTCAAACAGATGCCATTAATATAGGTAACCAGTGGAGGACAGAGGAGCATTTTAAGAAGAAGTTACAGGTCTGTGAGAGCCAGGAATCTTGCTTGTTTGTAGGTGACCAAATACTTATTTTACAGAGGATTTACAATTAATTCTTTTAAAATCCTACAATGTGATTTTCTGGATTTTTGTTCTCATTTTGTCTCTCATAGTTGAGTATACCTATGATGAAAATTACAGGCATCTCTCATATTTTTAAGTGGGAGAACTTACACAATTGGTGGCTGACTAAATACTTATTTTCCCCACTGTATATATATTTAAATTCATACTTTATTTTTGTAATTTACCTTTTTTTTGTTTTTACTCTTAGTACGACACATACAGTAGACTATCTTGACTCTTGTCAGCGCTCTTGAAATAAAAAAGAATAAAATAAAACTTCAACTCAAACCCTTCAGAGTCAGGCAGTGTTGTGTCTCTGTCTAGTGAGAGTCCTTCAGGTTAAGCTGTGTGTCAGACTCCCAGCAGCACAAACCTCTCTCTGACACACTCCTGTCCCCTACGGTGATGTAAGCACACAGATTCCTGTTCATACGGAGGGATTCAGAGTCACCTCAAACACCCCTCGGTGTCCTCTCTTACCTGCTGTAAGTGACTCGTCCTGTCATATAAAAACACTTATCGTTATTCACTGAAAATCTTGCCCTCCGGCTCAAACCTCATTCGTATCCACATTTATTTAGATACACTGTGGCATCTTTTGTGTCTGAACTAGAGGTCTGCACAAGCTTTAAAGTGAAGCCCGAATCCGGCCCGAATCCCCCCCAGATCGTCCGACCCAACCCGAGCGGCACAGTTAAATTTAGAACCCGAACCCACCCAACCAGAAACCTGTAGTGCGCCACGAGACATGCAAAGAATCGAAGTTCTTTTCAAAACTTTGAAAAAACTTACCGTACATATTTTCTGACAGATAGTGGATATATCAGCCCTTTATTTGTCAATATAGCATTTTATTAACCATATGAGGCCATTATTTTAATATGGTGCAGTCTGGCCAAAATGTTTAGAGAGTCTGACTTGTGAGCCCAAAGGTGCAGGTTGAGTCTGGGTACCGGCAGGATTTCAGTGTGTGGAAGGAATGACCGGCACTCTTCTTCCACCCTTCAATACCATGACTGAGGTGCCCGTGAGCAAGGCACCAAACCCCCAACAGTGGGCGCTGCAGTAAAAATGGCTGCCCACTGCACGGGTGTGGGATATTATTATGGCTCATATTTTAATATCACTCAATGTTCAACTGAATAAGACGTGGGCTAAAAAGTGGTTCCAGCACCCCTGCTGTTCCTTTGAATGTACCATCACCAGCAGCACCTAAAGCTAATAAATCTGTGACAACTGTAGCAACCACACAGCAAAACATTAAAACACCACCAACATCGCTGTTCATTTTAACACCCACTAATGAAAATGCCATTTCTGAAAACCAATTGAAAACGCTTCCTGTGTATAACAAACCCCTGCTGCGAGCTTTGTTTCCCTTAGAGGAAAGTGGCAGGAACAAAATTGGCCATGGCAGAAAAAAATTGAGGCTGAAAAGCTGTTTGTGAAGTTTGGTCGTTGTAAAAGACAAATTAACACGCATTAAAACTACTTTTAAACACTAACTACATTCAGGCGTCTTTGAAACTTTTGTGACTGTGGTCCAGAGTTACTGACAACCAATAAAGTCTGTTAACAACACATCCACACTGCATATGGAGACCTAGAAACCCACAAAACATCTTTCTGGTTTACAGTCTGTGGATGATAAACATTTACAGGCATTCAGAGCATATCCAGCCCCTGGCTTGCGCTGCCACTCTGGATAAACCAAACCTCAGGCAGCAAATAACCTTGTGTATGTAATTTATAAGGTAATAAGAGATGTGTGTCTTTGCCTTGCATTTCCCTCCAGCTGTAAAAGTTGCAGAAGCATGCTGGGCTGCATTCTAAAGCCCAATAAATATTTCCACTCTCTGATGAAAGCACAAAACATCATTTCCAGATTCACCACGGTGTCAAAATTTCTGTGTCATTGCGTGTAATTTAATTTCAGCGTCATCTAGCGAGCGAGTGAGAGAGAGAGAGAGGCCGGTCTCCAGATGGTAAACGTAAAACGGCTCTGTCAGATCAATCAAATAAAGATACAGAGAGAGAGAGTGACAGCGCAGAACAAACCAATTATCCACAACAGCAGACTAACATGTTAATGGAGGGACATATAAACAGGAAAACTCGCGGGAGACTAAACTCTCATACGCAGTAATACACACTACTGTATAAACAAACTTCAGATGAAGAAATTCAAAAGAGACCAGGGATAAAATCATGCATTCAAATGAATGAATGTACTACTACTAACTAGTCTTAACTCTAGCTAACCTTAAGCTAATGCTGCCAAACTTTTAGTCATACATAACACCTATCCTTGGAAGGGCTATGATTTGCTAGTGCTTACATTGGAATACATTAAAAAAGCATGTCGATGTAAACAAATTTGATTTTACATTACAATAAAATATAAATGTAACATACATTTATAACATACATAGGTACTTTTTATTTTTAACTTTTAAATAAATGTACTTTTTTTAAAAATATTTAATTTTTTAGTCCGTTTTTTGTTAATTCTTTTAGTATTTAAAGAAATAATTACCTTAATTAATACAAAAATACACATGATAAAAAAATTAAACGATATAATTTATTAAATAAAAGATCTAATAATATCAAATGTAATATAAATATCATTTATGACTACATTTTCCGTTTTTTTAACATTCATTATAGTATACACCGTACACATTTTTGGGGCCAGTGTGGTTTTTAAAAGAAGTAAGTTATCCCCACGGCTTGCATTTATTTGGTCAAAACACAGTAGAAACTGTATATTGTGAACTCTTTACTACATTTAAAATAACTGTTTCTGTGTTTTTCTAATATTTTTAAATTCCTTTTATTCCTTTTTTATTTAGATTTTTTAAACTTTTTGAAAGAAGTCTCTTTATGCTCACCAAGGCTGCACTTATTTTTACCAAACAATACAGTAAAACGGTAATATTGTTACAATTTAAAATAACATTTTTCTATTTTAATATTTTCTATTTACTATATTTTCTAATGTTTATTCCTGTGATGCAAAGCTTTTCAGCATCATTACTCCAGTCTTCAATGTCACATGATCTTCAGAATTTATTCTAATATGCTGATTTGTTGCTCATGAAACATTTCTTATTATTAGCAGTGTTGAAAATGGTTCTTTTGCTTAATAGGATTCTTTGATGTTCAAAAGAAAGCATTTATTTGAAATCGTGTTGAATCTTTTTATACGGTTAGTAATGGCTTTATTGTCTCTTTTGATCATTAAAACAATAGAAATTTTTTTTTTTAAATCGTACTGACCCCAAAAAATATTGCATTCAATTGTTCATCTCAAAGCTTTACAGCAGTTACTTGACCTTGAACATGCAGTACTGGCCCCGCATTTCATTTAAGACACATTTCAAATATCTAACTCTAACTAATCCATAAATATTCTTAATACCTTACCATAACAAATCCTCACTAAAACCCTGTGCTTTTATTATTTATTTTAAAATCATATTAACATGGAGTACAAAATATCATTTGAGAATGAGTCCGAGAACTAAGAAGTGTGTTACATTTGGGCTTTGTCTACTTACCGGAGGGTCTTGATCTTCTGCAAGCACAGTTGTGATGACTGTCCCCTTCTCTGCATTTGGAGCCACCATCCCTTTATAAAGTGCCTGTCTGAAGACCGGGGAGAAATCATTCATATCCTGAAAAGAACACAGAGACAGAAACATGGATGAAATATGTATTAATAACACTCATTAAAACAGGACTGAGGTTAGTAGGGCCCGCTGGCAAAGTGATTCTGTTCCGTCTGTTGTCGCCCCTTTAGTGAGGAGTTACATAATGCTAAATAGAGGATTACTCAGCTTATGGACCCTGCTGTCTTTCACTGCTGTCCACTACCACTATCAAAGTGCACTTTACATATTCTTTCAAGGTGTTTTAAAGTCAACATGAAATCAAAATATTACTTCATTAAACACCACGTCTTCCTCTGCACATAATGTAAAATGTAAAAAATTAATAAAGGTTGAATACAAGTTGCACATCGATACAACCTAACCTTTCACTTCAGCATGAGCTCAAGTGGCTGAAACTACAGCAGAGATATGGATCTATATGCAGCGAGCTGCTCTTCACTGAATCGAAGGGACGAAGGCTACGACACACAAAAGATCAAAACAACCCTGTAACTATTCAGAGGGGTCAAGTGTTCTTAGGGGTCTTGACCACAGATGGATATGCCCACACACACAGCCACACTTTGCCTGACAGTCAGGAGAAAAGCATCTTTCCCTGCAAGACCTTCGAAATCTCCCAAAAGCCCAGCTATGATGACTCTACCCTGACATTAATAATATTGCCTTCACCTCAGCTCAAGCATCATTACAATTTGTTACACCATCTCCATTGCAGCAAAACTAACAGGGTGCAAACTTTGCTAAGTTGAAAGTAAAGATCACTGTGTAAAGTAAAGAAACTCAAGATTCAAGGCACATCTGAAGAGAGCAGCAGCACAACCACAACTCACTGCTTTGTTTTTCACATCACAACAAAACAATTGCTGTAAAGATCATTAAAATCTCTGGTGGTTTAATTTAATCTCATAATACATAAGTCAATGTGATCTATAAACACACACTTTAGTAAGAAAAAAAATCTTAAAAAAATGTTTTTTAAACCTTAAGTCTGTGCTACATGCTGTCGATCACTTCCATGAATTATTAGGCCAAAAAAGCTTATTACTTGATCTCTAAAACTGTCTAATAATAGAAAATAAAACTGAAATAAGCCACGAGAGGCCATGCAGATCAGTCAATCAGAATTTAAAACTTCAAAATGATTCATAATTTAAGCACTGTTTCTGAAAACATGTAAAAAGTTGTGTTCTTTGGGCAACTAAAATGATTAGCTGGAAAGAAATAATAACTAAAACTGATCTAAAACTAAAAATGAACAAATTAAACCTAAATCCTGCATCAAAAAATTAAAACGCACTAAATGTAACTGAATGACACTAAATATAAAACAAGTATATTCAAAATATTACTTAAAACTACTAATGAAAATACATCACACTAAAAACTGAAATGAATACAAATTACAATCTAACAATAATTGTAACATAAATATGTTACACACGATCCCTAAATTAGGTACAATCACACAAGGAAGCACATCTCATGTATTAAGGACATCTTTGAACTGAACTTAAACTTGAGAACGCCCATATCATTCGATACATGCAAGCGAGCCCTGCGGTAGGTGGGTCCGACAATCCTTTGCATGAGTATTTGCTCTGGACTTCACGTTCAGCAGACAGACGGCTGATCAAAGGAAGCAAAACTTATTTAATGAGCCTTGGTGGCCGCTCATAGTACTTGAGTGAAATAATCTCATTGGGTCAGTCGTCACTCTGGCCCAAACATTAAGCCTAACATATTTATTGAAAGGGTCATATGATGTTGCTAAAAAGAACATTATTTGGTGTATTTGGTGTAATGAAATGTGTTTATGTGGTTTAAGGTTAAAAAACACATTATTTTCCACATACTGTACATTATTGTTTCTTCTCTATGCCCCACCTTTTTGAAACGCATCGTTTTTACAAAGCTCATCGGTCTGAAAAGCGAGGTGTTCTCTGATTGGTCAGCTATCCAGTGCGTTTTGATTGGCTGAATATCTCAAGCGTGTGATGGAAATGTTATGGCCCTTACCATACTGTGATGCCCTGACCGGCTGGAGTGACGAGACAAAAATATTAAAACCAATTATAAACGAGGCATTTGTTGTGAGGACATAATTACGGATTATAATAACTTAATACTGTCTTTTTACACGTTGCGTTGCGCCAACTAAACATAAAACCATGTCTGCATTTGTGATCGGAGGAACAACAAACAACAAGCGCTACTCTATACTGCTCAAAACTTGCGTTTGAATCGTGTGGCAAATTCTTAAAATAAAAACGTACTTACAGTCTGTGAGTCATAACAGCTGGCATTGTAGTCTACTCTATCAGGATAGGAAACGGTCTTCCATAAAATGTGCTGCACACAAATGGATATTTGGGTTGAACTGTTCTGGACCAGTGTTGTAAATACAACTTAACCACAAATTTCTAGTCGTGTCCATTTTTGGAAAGCCAACAAAGTAGTTTCGCTTTCACAACGAAACAGCGTCACACATGGTGGGCTAGAGTGAGCGGAGGCCGGGGGCGAGAGTGAGCGGAGGCCGGCGGCTAGAGAACGGCGCGGCCGACGGATTCGACAAAGGAGCGTCCGGAGGGCTTGCGGCAACCACATTTGACGACCCCGAGCTGGACTCCGCTTCGTCTACGGTGAAAGCCGATCCGGCGATCCACAGCGTGAAGTTGATGTATTTCCTCAGCGCCCAGCACGGATCAGCTCTAGGCATGAAGAAGCGGATATCGTCCTCTTTTGTAAGGCCAAACTAAGTAGTTTTGCTTTCACAAAGAAACATACAGCATCTCCACGACATGGCGGCGGCAACAATACTACAGCGAGAATTAAAGTTACGCCTTCTTTTTTTTGCTTGAACATTTGGGCGGCGTTATGCCAATCTTCTCACATCGTGACGTAGACATGCGTGTTAGAACAAGCCGTTTTAGGTAGGCATGGTTGACTCTTTAACTTTTATAAAGAATATCTCTTTGGATTTGATACTTTAGTCTTTGCAACTTTACAGATCTTCTTTATGCACCAAGAGCTTGTATCACTTCAAAGAGAAAGGAAACATTTTAATCTTTAATGTCACTATTGATGAGAATTGTTTGATCTTTGAATAATATCGGTCTTTAAATGCGAGATATTTAAAGTGTACCTGAAGTATTCTTGCAATAGTTCCATTTTAGCACAATCAAATATACTCCGGTATATCTTTAGTTGAACTTCAGCACTAATTCCGCACAATTAAAGTGCATTAAGCAAAAAATTAGTTGTTCAAATTTAGCAGACTTTAGTTTATCAGTTTAGTAATTGCAGGGTATTTTTATTAAGTACATAAGTATGGTAATGCATTTGTAGTATACTTAGCATGAAATAAATGTATTTCAAACACATTTTAGTATATTTATTTTTCACTAGACTTGGTTTAGATATAAATAAATTTATATTATATTTATATTATAAATATAACAATGCATATTGTCTGCTCACAATGTTAACTTAATGTTTACTTCCAAAATGATTACATTCTGTACATTTTCAGAAAAGAAAATGGTACAAAAGCTGTCACTGGGGCAGTACCCTTTCAAAAGGAACTAACATGCACCTTTTAGGTGCTAATATGTATACTTTAGGCACTACTACTATGTAGATTTAAGATACTATAATACGCACCCTTTAGGGCTAAATAAGGGTACAAAGATGTACCTTTTAAAAGGGTACCACCCCGGTGACAGCTATTGTTCTTTTTTTCTCAGAGTGTGTTCATTTTTAGTTTGTGTTAGCTATTGCGTTCACTAATGTTAATGCATACACCCTCACTGAAAACCACAACATTTCTATTAGATTTACATAATTAAAAATTGAAATTTTTACATGAAGTACAAGTTCATTTTTCATCACACACGCACTCACTCCAGCTGCTGTAAACTGGAGGAGGCTAATCCTTCTGTTCTGATCCCCTGGCTAATCTTCGGAGCCGATGGAGAGCACTCGCGTTAAAATCCTCACATAATGGCAGTCACAAAGCTAATGAGTCATTCAGGCCTGGAATAAGCTGTGCCAGGCTAGCATCAGAACCTAGCTTTGTCTGTCACTCCTGTCACCGTCAACCAGAAATATCACAACGGGAAAGCAGGCAAACACAGGCGAGGATCCAGTAAACAACGCCCACAATCCTGCCAACATAGAGGTTTCTCTTTCAAGACTAATTGAATTCAGAGATAAAAAATTTTGTAGGCATTACTGGAACAGAATCAGCGGAGCTTCTGCGAGAAGCGTTAGCACGTAGACACTATGGACAAGCTTTGAAAGATCTAATCTAATCACCGGCACTAGACCTGATGAAAATTTGCTTCCTTCCCCCAAGTTAAAACCATTTCCGACTGGAACCTGGTGAACTTTCAGGAAGAGAGTTTCTCGTGTTACCATTGAGACTGGTGTGATAAAACAGAGTATTTTTAAAGTTGATGAGCGCTTCACACTCTCTTAGCAGCCTTACCGTGATTCTAACGATGACTGTGGCTGTGCCAGGAAGGAGGACTCCTCCGTGATCTAATGCCTCCACTTCAAATGTGTAGGTGCTGTTGCCTGCTGCCAAGTCCTCAAAGTCTAGCGCCTGCAGGACTGATACGGCGCCGGTCAGACGGTTCACGGTGAAGAGCTGCCGAGCGGCTTCTGTTTTTATTCTGTAGGTCACGTTAGAGATGAGATCGGCATCCACCGCCTGAGAGGCACATAGGAAAGAGAACAGAGAGAATAAAGGTTAAAAAGAGAGAATTAATGATCCCACACTTTGCCAGGTACTGCAGGAGTAAAGCTGCCTAAAAAGTTCCTTAAAGGGACAGTAAAACCATTGATTTTATCCATTGCAATTGATTGGACCAAGATTGGAGAGATCTTAAAGTGAAAGGACATGTGGCCAAGTATGGTGACTCATACTCAGAATTAGTGCTCTGCATTTACCCATCAAAAGTGCACACACAAACCGTGAACACACACACAGAGCAGTGGGCAGCCAATGCTGTGGCGCCTGGGGAGCAGTTGGGTGTTTGGTGCCTTGCTCAAGGGCACCTCACTTTTGGTATTGAAGGTGGAAGAGAGCACTTCACATTCACTCCCCCCACCTACAATCGCTGCCGGTAAGAGATTCGAACCCACCCCCCCCGGCCTACCCCCCCCCCCCCCTCCCCCCAAAACCTTTGGTTACGAGTCCGACTCTCTAACCATAGGCCACGACTTCCCAACTTCCTTTAACGGTGGCCTCATGGACATGAACTGCTCAAGTCCTTACATTAACTGACATTCAACCTGAAAAGATACTTTCATGAGTAATGTACTGTTTGTTTTATTTGGGTCTTTTAAATACTGTTCTAGTATTAATGATGCACTCTACCTCCACGGTACACGGCTTTGGAACCAACAGTGCCTGTTCCACTGCGGATGTTCAGGAATTGCTCCCCAACCTGCTTAAGTACGGCATGATCCAAACCTACACAATAGCATAAAGTACAAATGACTGACTTAATATCCTTTTTTGGGCCATATTAAATCTTCTCCTTTAATAAGGCAACAATTTCATTACATACCAAGACCAACAAGGGCCATTCTTGCACTTGTGAAGTTGTTCTGAACAAAGGTGTGCATCTGCGTAAAAGGACACAATACAGAGAACATTAAAATGTAACTTTTTTTATTTGCAATGTGATATATTTGTGCAGGACTGTTACTTACATGTGTGCTTTACATGTAGTAACTTGGTGCATTACTATTCTACAGCTCTTTTACAACCATGTGAAACCTTAAATATGAGTGTCCATGTGTTATACAATTCGGACTTATTCAGTTATGATTGATCTTTGTTTGGTTAATGTTCATGAAGTTACAAATAAAAGGATAAAATCCGATGAAGTTACTTTTAAAGGGGTCATGAACTAAGAAACCAAAATTCCCTTGATTTGTCACAGAGGTCACTGTACTATAAAAACATCCTGTAAGCTTCAGAACTCAAAACTTTGTCATTAGCTTATACTGAAGGCAGTCTGCCAAAACGACAGCTTTTAGAATGTTCTACTAATGATGTATCGTGCGATAAGCCCGACTTCGCAGAGAATCTCGCCTCCCTGCTGTTTAGCTCCGCCCACACGATTCGCACATGTATTGTTTACGAGGAGGCGGAACGTGCAGTCTATGCAGAAAACCAAACGATAAAGATGGTTTGAGACAGACGCTGGTGCTGTGCCAATTCCTTAGCATTGCCTTCCTTCTGATCCCAACGTTAGGAAAGAGTGAATGAACTTTATTTTTTTGTATTATTTTTTGATTTGAATAATTATATACACATAAAAAGTATTTGAAATTACAATAATGAATATCATATTTACTATAATTTAATAATAATCATTTAAAATAAAAAAAAAAATTATTTGAATTGTTATAATCATATAATACCTATTTCATATATATATTTAACTTTAAAGTATATAGTTCTGCACACAATATTAGGTAAATTGAACTATACAAAAATATAATATCAATTAGATAAATATACTAAATCATTTTATCAATTATAATTTTAAAAATAAAGCAATCATATTAAACACTTGCTTTGGTTGTTATTAATATCCTAAAATATACTATAGTAATAATATGTATTAATATTCATATTTAATTGCAATACTTATACTACATATAATTAAAATGAATACTAACTCATATTAATATTAATAAATAACTTTAAAATAAAAACACTCCAAAAACACCCTATTTGATTGTTTAATAATCCGTTAATAATCCATTTATACTTGATTTATTTGATAATATAGCCATATATAGTACTTACAATGAACCATATTAAAAATATTTTAATACGAAATAATTTACAATATGACATCCAAATAAAATACTTCATTTAGATTGTTTCTAAATCCATTATAATACAATCATTTATATTTATATTTCCGCTTCTATACTAATAATACTATAAAATATAAGATGATTAATTTTTTACTGTCTATATCAGACAACAGTGGATATGCAAATGTGTTATTAAATTATTGAAAAATGTACTTTAAAATTCAGGGTTATTCAAGTAAATAGTGTAGGTCGAAGGGGTTCAGCTGACAAAACCATAATTTTGAATCCCTGATCTACCACATCACCAGTTCTTTTAAGACAGCTTTGTTGGTTATAAAGAGTTAAACACATTGCATATGTGTCTGGTGTAGGGATGCAACGATTATAGATTTTGTT
>JADLZN010003694.1:0-12326 GCA_018155175.1 Sinocyclocheilus anophthalmus
GAAGCAGGGGGGTTGAAACATCATGCTTTGGGGCTGTTTTTCTTCAAAGGGGCCAGGACGACTGATCCGTTTAAACGAAAGAATTAATGGGGCCATGTATCGTGAGATTTTGAGTGAAAACCTCCTTCATCAGCAAGGGCATTGAAGATGAAATGTGGCTGTGTCTTTCAGCATGACAATGATCCCAATCACACCGCCCGGGCAACGAAGGAGTGTTTTCGTAAGAAGCATTTCAAGGTCCTGAGTGGCCTAGCCAGTCTCCAGATCTAAACCCCATAGAAAATCTTTGGAGGGAAAATCCGTGTTGCCCAGCGACAGCCCCAAAACATAACTGCTCTAGAGGAGATCTGCATGGAGGAATGGGCCGAAATACCAGCAACAGTGTGTGAAAACCTTGTTCGTTTGACCTCTGTCATTGCCAACAAGGGTATATAACAAAGTCTTGAGATGAAATTTTGTTATGGACCAAATACTTATTTTCCACCATAATTTGCAATTAAATTCTTTAAAAATCCTACATTGTGATTTTCTGGATTTTTTTTTTCTCTCATAGTTGAGGTATACCTTTGTTGAAAATTACAGGCCTCTCTCATATTTTTAATTGGGAGAACTTGCACAATTTGTGGCTTACTAAATACTTTTTTGCCCCACTGTATCTATGCATAGCCCTCTTCTGAAAAAAGGGGTGGGGAACGGCTCATTTGCCTTTAAAGAAACATACAAAAAAACAGGTTTTTGCTTCCACTCAAAAAGGTGTTTTTTACAGCATGGAATAATAAATGTTCTGTGGTGTATTTTGAGCTGAAACTTCACAGACACATACTGAGACCCTTAGAACGAAATCTTGTAAACTGGCATAAAAAAAAAATCCATACCGATCTTAATATTATCTGCACGTTCGCTTTCTTCACTAAGAATTCTAGTGGTATAACCGACAATTCTCAAGGTCCCTCAAGCTTTGACAAAACCACATTTTTTGGTGATCGAGGAAAAAAAAAATTCATAATATATATATATATATATATATATATTATATATATATTATAATATGTGTGGGTGTGTGGGGTATAATAGCATATTACGATTGTTTCTAAAGCATTAAATTGAATTCCTTCACAAAATTGCTTCCGCACATTGTATAATCAGATGCGTAAACATAAAAATATTTGTTATTGCCTAGGAAAATTGTATTTAACATCTGCGAGACATGGAGAATGACCTCCGTTCAGTTGTTACAGTGGATATGGGTCAGTTAGATGGGTCTAAATATATTTTAATTTTAGTGGCAATATATTTGAGTGCATGTTTGAATGGGTTACAGGGACAGGAGAATAGGACAGGATGTTTGGGTTGATTATCCAATAAAATGAGGCTTTTCAGACTGTCACATGTACTGTTTGTATGTTTGGAAAGTTATTTCCTCTACATGTTTCGTTCTTGAAGGTTGACCTGCAGAGGACCTTCACATTCCGGAACTCAAAGCAGACTTACAATGGCATCCCAATCATCGCTGCTAACATGGACACCACCGGCACTTTTGAGATGGCACAGGTGCTCAGCAAGGTGAGTGCTTCTTTAAACAAAGCACAGTAACTGATTAAACACAGTACCTGTATATTTGCAATATAACCCAGGGAAAGTCTTGTTTCACTATGTTTTATCTCTGTGATTATCAAGATCTCACTGAAACATAATTAGCTGTGTCCTGTTTCCATGCACTGGGATCAAGAGGCTCTTATATTTCTGTCTGTCTCAGTGCCAGACACTCGCTGCCCTCTCAGACATCTCTCTGCTCTGTCTTTCAGCACACTCTCTTCACAGCCATCCAGAAGCACTACTCCCTGGAAGAGTGGAAGACTTTTGCAGCCAGTCATCCAGAGTGCCTTGAGGTGAAAGGGCAAAAATGACTTTCTTGCCTTTCTTAATCAAAAGCTGTTTAATTAAGCAGTACAGTCCATCTAGAAACCATATAGCAACATCAAACCACATTAAACACTCTAGCAACTGCCTACTACCAATGCCATACACTCTTAAGAAAAATGGTTCTAAACAGTAACAGAAAAGGGTTCTTCAGCTTGTAACAATAGCAAAACACTTTTTGGTGCTAAATAGAACCCTTTTTTTATAGGGTTCCATAAAGATCCATGCTTTGAAAATGCTATATACGACCTTATTGGTGTTATAAATAACATTTTTAATGATAGTTTATTTTAATTAATATGAGTATGTTTATATCATTAATATTAATTGTATTATTTGTATATATGGTTTATTACTAATTATTTTTTTTTTACGCGTTGCTAGGGCTTTCGCGATAACCGCAATATCGCAATACTTACTATTTACGAGCAAACCGCAGAGGAATGCAAGAACCGCAGCAACCGCCATTTTTGAGTGTTTTCTTTTTTCATAGGGTTTGCTCGTTTTACACTTCGTGCATGTGTACTGAATATTAAACAAGTTAGTAATGATAGCATAATGTGTACCATGCTGATTTGTAGAGGCTCCGTAGGTTTGCACTTAACAAGCCTAAACAGACGGTGAGTGAGAGAGAGATCGACTGAGCATGTGCGATTACTTGCGAGCAGGGTTTGAAATTAACACCCGCCAACCCGGCGCCAACCCGGTGGACACCCAGCTGTGGCGGGTAACGCTGTCAAATCACTAGTTAATTTGGCGGGTTACTTTTTTCGTAAGTTATGTTCACTCATTATTTTCTTGGGGAAGTTCATGCAAGCCAACTCTGTGCAGTTTTAGCACAAATAATGAACTCGTGAGACATCATGACATTATCGAGTATATTGCAAAAGCTAAACAAAACACACCTACAGAGGCGTGCATACGCGACATGATGAAGTCTGGTTAGACCAACACACACAGGCTTCAGTACGCGTGAGCATTTAGAGTGGTTCTTTCACTGCACGATACAGTCTATTAATATGCATTAAGAATGAACCACAATTCAAGATAAGGGGGCAGAAAATGTATATATTTATACCACTTCAAATAGTTATTCAATTTCACACGAAATGGACTTTTTTTCTTAAAAAAATCTGCATGATTACAAATGTGATATTGATTTTTTTTACAGCAGTTCAATAAACAAGAAGTTCATATCAAGAGACTTACGTTTTAGACACCATATTGGCTGTTTTTGTGCTATTTCTGTGCTATTTCGCCAACAAAAAACATTCCAAACACAGCCACAGCACTGTTTTGCGTCTCTGAGCAACATACCTTTGTGTTGTTCTGCCTGCACACCGTTTTAAATGTTCCGTTAAAAATCGGCAATGACGCCTTACAGTGACTTGTTGCCACCTACCTGGCGGTTTTAATTCCACATTTAAAGTATCTTAATTTTTTTTTATTATTTCAAATATCAGTATTCAACGTTTTTTTTTTAATATATCAAAACATTATTTATGTATTTGTAACTGCAGTTTAAAGCATTCCATGTCACTCTAAGCTGCATTAACGTGTAAATACATCTAAATGCCACTTCATATGCAACTTCTGCAAAGATTAATTTTATTGATACTGATTTAATTTGTTTAGTAACAGCCTAAATGTATTATTATTATAATTTACTGATTAAATGTAAGAATTTGACCCAAAAGATGATGTACACTTTTAGAAAATTGCTTTTATAACGGTAAGAATGCCCGTTAATGTTTAAAAATCAATTTAACTATTGGAAAACGATTATTTATATCACTGCGTGACCTGAACACACAGATTGAAGAATAACAAAAACGTTAGGATCAGCTTGTCCACTGTAGTCTTAAGATATCACACATTAACACACCGTCATTGATAGGAAAATCTCTTCTAATTCACCTTATTCGTAAAATCAACAGAAACTCGAGATATCATTTTTTTTGTCAGTATCGCACACCCCTAGTACTGACAAAATTATTTGCAATGGTCGCTTTTTCATGCCCAGTGTAGACAGCCTCAAACTGTTTGGCGTCTTTCTGTCTTTTTTTTGAGGGGGACGTTATGAATGGGCGGCAACCTTAAAATTTAGTAGCCAAATTGGCTGGTGAGTGAAAAAGTTCATTTCAATGCCTGCTTGCGAGTCATATATATTTGTGAAACGAGCAAGAACGTCTAGAACGAGCACAGGTGGAAATATCAATAGAAAGTCCCCTTGTCCATCCGAGTTCAAGATCAGCACGAACTGTTATACATATAGAAAACAATAGCTAACAACTTATTGTCAGGGTATGTTTCTGTTTGTGATCGTTATGTTTTGTCATTCTCGTTTCTGTTATTACTTCCCTTCTGTTTCAAAAACGCTAGTTGGTTTCAGGTTCATTGTTTCTCGAATATGAACATCGTTAGTTATATCATAACCATAACAACAAATGATATATATATATATATATAGAATATTATTATGCGATAATACCGCAATATTCCTACTCAAAATTACCGCAAGGGAAATTCCTTCACCGCGACAGCCCTACTTTAGCCTGGTTTTATATAAGATAAAACATCCCAGCAAGGCCTAGCATCCCACCCAGCTATTATCCAAAACACCATAGCAACCAGCCAAAGCAACACCTGAGCAACTGTCACACCGAATAAATTATGTCTGTAATAGCCTTTCAACAGACTAACACGCATTTGATAGGGGAAACCGGTGGGGCGATTGTAACAGTGTTTGTGGGCAATTGTAACTCTGAAAACTCAGCCATATTAACACACTGTATCTCAAATAATAATACCTCAAAGTAATCACTTTACTGCTATAGTATCTAATAATGTTAAGATTTTTTTTGTGTGTGTGTATGGTTGAAATTCTTTTAGATGTCAGGCATCATATGCATTTAAAAAGTAAAAGTCTATTTCTATTTTTGCAGAAGACTAGACAACTATTCTAGTGTAACTAGATTTTAATTATTTAAATATTTTAATATATACGTGGGGCAACAAACGTATTTAGCAAGGAGCCACCAATTGTGCAAGTTCTCCCAATTAAAAGGATGAGAGAGGCCTGTAATTTTCATTATAGGTATACCTCAACTATGAGAGACAAAATGAGAAAATAAAATCCAGAAAATCACATTGTAAGAATTTTAAAGAATTAATTGGTAAATTCGCTCGGCTAAACATAAGTACATTTTGTGGCTGCTAACACACCTACAACACCCAGCTACAACAGAATTCTGGCTCTCTCACAGACCTTAACTTCGTTCTTTAATAACGCATCCTCTATGATCCCTACCCCTATGCTTTACCTTCAATTCATGTACAGTCTGATCTCTGACACTGCGTTTCAATATATCAACACACCTTGCCCACAACACCCAAACAGTATTTCCCCACCAGGCTTGCACATTCTATTTGCTTCCAAACTCACACCCACCATGACCAAGTCCCAAAGAGCTGTCAAATGTGCACCACCAGAAACCCAAGATTGTAAGACCTGGCACCAGGCTTTGGACAAACCTGAATTCTGCATCAAATATGGATAAGCCAATGTCTTGATGTGGAAGAAATCAATCTGTTGTGATGCCCCCAAGACATTTACATTAGACACAATGGTCAAGCACACGTACCAGACCACGTCAGAGCTAAATCTCTACTCCACGTATACTGGTGCTCCTCAACGCAAGAATCCTCAAACCAAAGGTGGGCCTTGGGGCTCAAACACTGTGATCACCAAGAATATGAGCAAACAATCGCAGAATCACAACAACGGTGAGGACCTAGTGAAGAATCAGGACCGCAGAGATGTTCGCTTGGCAACCCCAATTACACAGTGTGGCTACCATCAGCAACACACTGCGCCGCCAGGGACTCAATCCTGCAGTGCCAGACGTGTCCCCCCCTCAGCTATACTGCCCAGTACACTTGACCCATCCCGCACCTGTCTGAAGTACATCATTGCTGTAGAGAGCATCCTTGGAAAAATAACAGACAGAGAGTACATTGGGATAAAGTGATCAAATAGGGATCCACCGAATTAGAAACACCCAAATTCAGAAACTTTTGGTGTCGGTCTTAAATACCTGTTCACTTGAGGAGAAAGAATGCTGTGAGTTTGTCTTGCTATGTGTCCTGGCTTCCAAAGAAAGCACACCACATGCCTAACTGTGCAGACATGGAGGTTGATGGAAACAGCAGGCCAATTAAGGGGCATTCTCCACTTTCATATCTGCAGCTGGAAGGTCACCACGCTCTCCTGATCGATCCGTGTAACGAAGAATTAGATGGGGCCATGTATCTCGTGAGATTTTGAGTGAAAACCTCTCCTTTAAACCACCAATCAGCAAGCCATTTGCGTCTGACGATAGAAACAGTGGCTTGGGTGGCGTTCTAGTCATCAGACCAACAGTGTGTCTCCAACATCACCTGCCCGCAAAACACTGAAGCTGATGGTCTACTCGTAAGCGAGCATTCAGGTCCTGAGTGGCCTAGCCATCTCCAGATGCTCCCCCATAGCACATCTTTGGAGGTGTTGAACATCTGTTGCCCAGCGCCACCCCAAAACATTACGCCTCTAGAGATATCTGCATGGAGGAATGGGCCTAATACCCATGCAACAGTGGGTGTGAAAAACCTTTTGAAGACTGGTACAGAAAGACGTTTGAACTGCTGATCATTGCCAACAAGGGTATATCACAAGTAGTGAGGACTAAATTTTGTTAGTGACCAAAACTTATTTACCGACCATAATTTCAAATACATTCTTTAAAAATCCTACAATGTGATATTCTGGATTTTTTTTTTCTCATTTTGTCTCTCCTAGTTTAGGTATACCTATGAATTAAAATTACAGGCCTCTCTCATCTTTTAAGTGGGAGAACTTGCACAATTTGGTGGCTGACTAAATACTTTTTTCACCCACTGTATATATATATATATGTAAATATTTTAAATATATTTTACTCAATACTTAAAGGGGTCATATGAGGCTGCTAAAAATAACATTATTTGGTGTAATGACATGTGTTTATGCGGTTTAAGGTTCAAAAAACATTTTTTCCACATACTGTACATTATTGTTTCTCCTCTATGCCCGCCTTTCTGAAACTCGTCGATTTTACAAAGCTCATCGGTCTGAAAATTGAGGTGTGCTGTGATTGGTCAGCTATCCAATGCGTTGTGATTGGCCGAATACCTCAAGTGTGTGACGGAAATGTTACTCCCTCACCATATTATTGATGCCGACATGCCGTGTCACGGCTGGAGCGACGAGACAAAAAAAGGGGAAAAAAAAAGAGAGAAAAGAGAAACGAGACAAAATATTAAAACCCATTATAAACAAGGCATTCGTTACATCCAGTGGGGATATAATTATGATTTATAATGACTTATACTGTCTTTTTAACGCGTTGCGTTGCCTTGCATCGTGCCGCGTAAACATAAAAACATGTCTGCATTTGTGATCAGAGAAATGACAAAACAACACCAAGTGCGACTGCTCAAAACTCGCACTTGAATCATCAGTGGCAAATCCTTTTAAATATGAAAACGTACTTACAGACTGTGAGTCAGAACTACTGGCATTGTAATCTAACGTTACTCTCCCAGGATCAGTAAACAGTCCTCCATAAAATGTGCTGCACACATCTGAATATTTGTTTTGAACTGTTCTGGAACAGTGTTGTTCAACTTATACAACTTAACCACTGATTTCTAGTATTGTCCTCTTTTGGAATACCAAACAAAGTATTTTCGCTTTCACAAAAAAACACACAGCGGCCTACCGTGTGGGAAGCCCCTGCTTAGCGTGCCGCTTAGCCGGTATATATATTAAATATAGGTGTGATCTTAGAAACGCGTGCCCTGATGATCCACTACTGAACTCAACCACCTGTGAGGAACGGACCCCGGGCTGGAACTGTCCACGGGAATTTGATGTATTTCCTCAACGACCAGCACAGATCAGCTCCAGGCATGACGAAGCGGATATCGTCTTTTTTGGAAGGCCAAACAAAGTAGTTTTTCGCTTTCACAACGAAACACACATCATCTTCACGACATGGCGGCAGCCGTCAACAATACTACAGTGAGAAGAAAAGTTACGCCTTCTTTCTTTGCGTGAACATTTGGGCGGCGTTATGCAAATCTTCCCCATATCGTGACGTTAATAGTTGGGGGCGTGTTAGAACGAGCCGTTTTAGGTATGTGTGGCTGACTCTGACTTTTATAAAGAATATCTCTTTGAATTTGACTTTTGTCTTTTTTGCAACCTTTACAGATCTTCTTTATGCCCCAAGAGCTTGTAACACTCCTTGTACCCTCCAAAGAGAAAGGAAAAATGTAAATCGCATCATATGACCCCTTTAAAAGCTCATGAGTCATAATAACAGTCTTTAATCAAAATTTTTTTTTTAATGTTTTAAAAGCAACATATTGTTTAATACTAATAGTTGTTTTACATTTAAATATGTTCATTTTCTAACAGACACAGACAAACTAGTTGCTTACACTGGGCCATGTGGCTCGGGGGCAATGTTACAATTGCCCACGATGTTATAGCCATGATAAAATTTTGTATGCTAGCTAGCCACACCTATATTAGCATAGATTGTTAATTTTTTTTATCAATAACCTAGAGATAAAATGTATGTGAGTTTAAATTTGCAGTCATCTAAACTTTAGACAGCAGAATACTATACATCCAAAAAGTAACTTTCATACTTCAAAATCATTTTGTTAAAAACTTCTGCTGAGATGAAATGATTGTGGTGCTCTTTTTTGACAGGCAAAGAGAGAATCCTACTGAGCATGTACAGATTAAGTGTCATCACTCTAGCTTGTTTCTTATTGGAGGAATTGAGTGTGTTAAAATTGCCCCCGGTCTCCCCTACATACCAATTTTTTATCAGAACTGAATGACAGCAAATTAGGCAATGCAGCCTGCGTTATATAAAGCATACAAAAGCTTTCTAGACAGCTAATTCATAATTTTCATGTGGTGAATGACAGAAGCCATCTTTCCTCTTATCCTCAGCATGTGGCGGCCAGCTCAGGCAGTGGAGCAGCGGATCTGGAGAAACTGTGCAGCATCCTGGAGGCCATTCCTCTCATCCAGTACATCTGCCTGGATGTCGCCAATGGCTACTCTGAACACTTTGTGGAGTTTGTAAAAAGAGTTCGGGAAAGGTTTCCAAAGCACACCATCATGGTGAGATTTTTGCCCAAACGTAATATAACAAATGTCATATCAATAAGACAAAAATATTTATTTATTTTGTGTTTTTGTAAGTAAAAATATCATATAACACATCTTGATCATTTAGGCGGGAAATGTGGTGACAGGGGAGATGGTGGAGGAACTCATTCTGTCTGGAGCTGATATTATTAAAGTGGGCATTGGGCCAGGTATCAAATTAGATTTCCCAACACTGTAATACATATTCATAGTAGACAATCATCTTTTAAATGAAATGACATATTACTTAATCTGGAGCACATTGATTTGAAAACAATGTGAACTTCAGGTTCTGTATGCACCACACGCATTAAGACCGGTGTGGGATATCCTCAGCTGAGCGCTGTTATCGAGTGTGCTGACTCGGCCCATGGACTGAAGGGACACATCATCTCTGTGAGGCTCTTTAAATGGCTATCACTACTGTTAGCATGTTACCATGCTGTAATGCAATGCATGAGACTGAGAGGTGGGAACCCACAAAACAATGACATCACACTACCACAAGAGGGCAGCATCCTCAATTCAATTCCAGTGTTTCCCTATCTTTTCAGTTTTACGTGCCCCCTCATAGACCAAGCTATTTAAAGGGTGTTCATATGATGCTGCTAAAAAGAACATATTTTGTGTATTTGGTGTGTACTGAAATGTGTTTCTGCGGTTTAAGTTTAAAAAAACATAATTTTCCACATACTGTACATTATTGTTTCTCTATGCCCCGGTTTTCTGAAACGCATCGATTTTTACAAAGATCATCGGCTGAAAAGCGAGGTGTACGCAGATAGTCCAGCTATCCCCGTGCGTTGTGATTGGCCGAAGTCCTCAAGCGTGTGACGGAAATGTTAAAACTCTTACCATATTGTGATGCCCAGTCCGGCCGGAGCGAAGCGACAAAAACATTAAAACCCATTACAAACGAGGCATTTTTTCATCCAGTGGGGACATAATTACTGATTATATTGATTTATACTGTCTTTTTACGCGTTTCGTTGCATCGCGCCGCATAAACATAATACAATGTCTGCATTTGTGATCGGAGACATGACAAACAACAAGCGCTACTCTACATTGCTCAAAAAACTTGCGTTTGAATCGCCAGTGGCAAATTCTTTAAATGATAAAAAAACATATTTACAGTCTGTGAGTCAGAACAGCCGGCATTGTATTCTACTCTTCCAGGATCAGGAAACAGTTCTTTATAAAATGTGCTGCACACATCTGAATTTTTGGTTTGAAGTGTTCTGGAACAGTGTTGTAATACAACTTAAGCACTGATTTCTAGTTGTGTCCTCTTTTGTAAGGCCAAACAAAGTAGCTTTGCTTTCACATGAAACAGCGTCACACGCGGCGGCGGCCTAGAGTGAGGAACGGGCGGCGAGCTGAGTGAGAGGAGGCCGGTGAGCCTTGAGAACGGCGCGGAGGCCGGCGGATTTGACGAAGGAGTGGCCGGTGGCCTTGCGGCAACCACATGTGGCGACACCGGGCTGGACTCCACTTCGTCCACAGTGAAAGCCAATCCGGTGATCCAAAGCACGAAGTTGATGTATTTCCTCAGAGACCAGCACAGATCAGCTCAAGGCATGACGAAGCGGATATTGTCCTCTTTTGGAAGACCAAACAAAGTAGTTTCGCTTTCACAACGAAACACACAGTGTCTCGACATGGCGGCGGCTACAACAATACTACAGCAAGAATAAAAAGTTACGCCTTCTTTCTTTGCGTGCACATTTGGGCCACTTTATGCAAATGTTTCCACATAGTGAGGTAGATGTGTGGGTGCGTGTTAGAACGAGCCGTTTTAGGGAGGCTTGGTTGACTCTTATAAAGAGTCTTTTTATAACTTTATAAAGAATATCTCTTTTTTGAGACTTTAGTCTTTGCAACTTTACCGATCTTCTTTATGCACCAAGAACTTGTAACCCTCCTAAGAGAAAGGAAAAATTGAAATCGCATCATATTACCCCTTTAACACTTAACCAGTTACCAGACTTATTTCTTTTAGTTCATGCATATTTTTTTGTTAGTGTTGCAGCAATGACGTGTTTTCTCTTACTTCGAGCTGAACGGGAGCTGAGATAAAAGGCTGGACCTGCTGAGATTCTGGATGCATTAAAAATGAGGTCAAAATGCTGATGATGTAATAAGACAAAAGCTTCAGATTCTAGACATGAATCTTTCCACTGCCAACTTGCACTGTTACAATTATATTTCAAGTGTCATCCAGGCCTGTGAATAATAGAGATGCACCGCAGCATTCACACGAGGGAGGGTGTTATGTCTAGTGCTCGCTGCACAAATGTGATGAGCTAAAAAGAGTAGGTGTCAAAAACACAATAAATAGACAACATTAGGAATACACAATTCTTAAAGTCTGACACAATGAACTGATAATAGTTTTCATAATTTGATAACCAATACAGATTTTGCCTGACTAAACTCTAAACTTAACTAAAAAGAAGAAATGAACATTATAATCTACAGTATGAAGAGTGCACATTATTTGCTAAAGACTATACATTTAACAGTGTTTACAATATATAGCATTAGTGTTAGTAAGATTAACATCATGCGAGCATTAGATGATGACAAAAGTAGTCTAAAATGTGAAAATAGGGAAAATGATCACGTGCAGTTAACTATCCAATATTACCCATTACAAATAAATAAAAAAATATATAAAACATAGCAAATAATAATTTGTCTTTTCTGTGTGTCCTGGCTGCACAGAACAATAAAGAATTAATTATTCAAGTCAAAAGAATCTCTCTTTCTCAAAACAAACAAAAAAATTAACAAGTTTTTAAAAATACACAAAAGAGTTTTGTTTTCATGGAATTACCACAAAAAAAAGAAAGCTGAAAACACTGGTGTATTCATATGAAACATGAAAAATCATGTCCAGTGTGTTGACTAGGTAGTGAGAGGAACTAGTGAAGGTTTTGAGCGTCACAGTTGTAAATGAGTTCAGGAGCCTGACTTCATTTAGGGGCTGACAGCTGTGCTGATAAGAACAGGATTATGGAACGACAGGAAGTGGCACAGCGTTCAGTCTGCAACTCTCTCTCTCAGTCTGCTCAAGAGAAAATCTTCTTTCTGAAGGAGGATATTTCTCTCTAGGGACACTGGGAGTTAAGACAGCCTTCAGTCATTATACGGT
>JADLZN010003695.1:0-107347 GCA_018155175.1 Sinocyclocheilus anophthalmus
GGGGAGTAATTAATGACAGAAATTTTATTTTTGGGTGAACTATCTCTTTAATGGCTTACACATCAAAGTGACGAACGCATCAAAGCCATGTTGGCCTATTTGCTATTCATTTCAGAAATCTCTCATTTAAAGACATCACAGGTAAAAACAGGGTTAAAATGTGACCATATTTACCCAGTTGATTAATCACAGTATAATTAAGACAATTATTTTGTATTACAAGCTAAGTTTAAATATGCAAATACGGGTTTGTCTAATTAAATATGCCCTAATTTGCATAATTTTCCAGAACACTGGACAAAAACAGGTTGTTTCATTATGTTGACATATTAAAGGCTTTTAGAGGCGATTTTGGATTTCTGTTATTATCACTCCATAAATCAGAAAATACTGTCCACAGTAAAAAAAAAAATACACAAACAGATTCAACATGCTTTTTATAGCGAATAAAAGTTATGTAAATCAGGCAGGTAATTATATATGAACATGACCACTCTGTTAAAAACCTTAGAATATGAAGAAATAAAACTGCGAAAGATCTTTGTGTATGCCTAAATAGCTGATCGTTGAAGTGGCCGAAAAAGCCTACGGTATGATATTTGATATGCCACATTTTATATAAGGTCTCTAATGATCAAAATATTTCTTAGGAAAAACCTGTGCTACACAATCTACTACAACTACTACAAGCCTTCTGTCATCTGTTTGATAGTTTAAACTTTTTTTTTAGCAAGTAAAAGGCTTAAAAATGTCCACCTTCAGCTCATGGTTCACCATTATGTTAAAGTAAACATAAGAATAGCTCTTATGTTTTTAGTAATATTTCAAGATTAAACCTTACTGGAATTAAGCAGTTTAGGTTAGAGGTCTGCATTCCTGCGGCTCTCCCGTGGGAACCTCGGGACCTGACCAGATTTCTTGCGATGCGGGATGATTTCATTCGAATAAATCGCCCCCTCCTCGGGTAGCGTTTGCGTAACGCCAACGCTATCTCCCCCCTTCTCCCCCGACCAATACGTACGTATTTTACGAGGTGGCTAATTCTGTCATGATTAGCTAAACCTCCACTAGTACGATTTTGCTAAGAACTTGTTTCGACCCTAGTAGACGAGTTAGTAGTTAGGGGCGAGGGTTAGGTGGTAGCGTCATTCGTACAAATTCAATACGAAATATGCAAGTCGTAAAATACATAACGATTTAAGCACAAATCATATGAATTTGATACGAGTTGAGGGCCCGTCCCCTGTACGTATTAGTACGAATTAGCACCTCGTAAAAACTTCATGTACGAATCTGCGATTAGATGGACTAACTGAGTAACGTTGGTGTATAGTTTGAACGCGCGATGCGGGCAGTCTACCTAAAAAGACTAAAAAATTATAAAAAGAGATATACATTCGTTTAGAATCATTTGATGATGTGCTATATGCTTCACCATACTAGTAACTGTAGCTGTTTTAAGAATTATATTTAACAGTATTCCTATATATCACCGAAAAACTACACGATATCGTACTAATGTATAATCGATATATGATAATATATTTAGTTAGTTTTTTTTCCTCTTCATGATGTGTTCTTTGTGAATGCAGATGCAGATACGAATATTTTGACAATCATTTTTGGGGAGTTTATAATGTAAAAATTTCACACCAATTGATAATAATTGTTAGACATTAGCCAGCTCAAGTTTGTATTAGTCTCTGAACGAAAATTATTACATTATGAAATTTCATATTACATAATAATGTAATACTTTATAACATATGACCCTGCAGTTATTACTTATGAGTTTATACATACGCATTGTTTTCGCTGAAACACATGTACGGCAGATAAGCGAAAGCTACGATACGTGATTTGAATTATAACATTTTTAAAATGCTATTTAATTTTTTTTTACAAACAACGTACGTTTTTCCCTTCGTGCGACACTTTTATTGATGGATGATACACTTTTTTGGCGCTCAACAAGTCTCGGCTACCATTCACTGCCATTATAAAGCATGGTAGAGCCACAAGATATTTGAATATAACTTTAATATAACGATTGTATTCGGCTGAAAGACCGAAAGCATATACACCTGATGGCTTGAGGGTGAGTAAATCATGGGGGTAATTTTCATTTTTGGGTGAACAATTCCTTTAACAGCATCCCTTACTAGTATTAGACATGCAACATCTAATCGGTTTGTCCAGGATGCCCATAATGCATCCGGCACTTTCAAATGAGAAAAACTTTAATGAGCAAACGTAATGGCTCACTGATGTGAGGAATCTGCCATTAAACACCTACACGCTGCTTGCTGCAGTACGATGGGTTTCATTTTCTCTTATTTACGCTCTTGATCTGGTAATTGAGAGACACAAAGTGCACCAGGGGTCAAGGATGTGGTTTTTTATTTCCACTTCTCCGGTGTGGTGAGGAGAGACAAACATCCGGTGTTGTATTGAAGAGGTAATCACCTTTATCTGTTCTGCCACATAACCCTCTTCAGGTTATTGATAAACAGCCAGTACTCATTACCTCTCAGTGGAGGTTCCTCTCCGTCCGCTCTGCCTGATGAAACAAGGGACACCTTAAACACAGAGACCTACTTTCCTGGATTCAGGCTCGGGTGTCGCGTTAACTTAATCTGGGCTGTCAGAAAGGGAGCTCTTGTTTGGCTAAAGACAGAGAGGGGTTTATCTGAGAGCCGCGAATCAGCTTTTTTCGGCGCGGGTCAGAGCAAACGTGGATTGGTGCTGGACAGCCCTGATGAAAACCAGATAAAGCCTGCTAGAAGAGCCTCCCCCACTGACAGATGGACAGAACAATCACTCAGCTCAGCTCTCCTGCAGCACCAGGGCTTTTTCATCAGTCTGCCGGAATAACACGCTTTCATCACCGTGTTGTGATATTAATTTCTAGCACAAAGCCTGATTCTGATGTTCTATATGAGTTTGCGTTCAATTTAATTATTCCAGGAATGAAAAACATGATCTCAATGAATTCGGCTTATATAAACATCATGTTAATACATTAATAACTGCATAAACCCTACTAAATTATTCTAAAAATGAAAAAAGTAATAAGTTGCCTATAAAAGTATTAAAACACAACGTTTAAGCAAAAATTAAGGTCCTAAGCAATTGCATATACAAGTATTGATAATCTCAAGTATCAAAAAAACAAATAAACATAAATGTCAATAAAACATAAATAGCCTTCATTAAATTATCCTAGAATTAATAATAATAGTAATACAAAAAGGTCTTAAGTAATAGCCTATGTGATCTTGATTTCATGATTATTCTAAGCATGAAAAAAGTTTTAGGTACAAATTAGGTATATAAGTGTTATGAAAGAAAGAATGAATAACCCTTATTAAAACACCCTAGTTACATAAATATATAAAAACTGGAAATAAAATAAACTCTTAAATAAAAATAGCATTATATAATATGGCATTATGTAAATGTAAATAAATGTATATAACATATAAATATCTCTCAAATTGTTCTAAAATCTTAATTTTCTATACAAGTGTTAAAATCACAATTATCTTAATGTATAAATATGCAATACAGATATACAATAATTAAATAAATAGCACCTTATTAAATTATCGTATGAATAAAAATGGGCTTAATCAACTGTAATAATTATAAATCTAAATAAATAACCCTCATTAAATTATTCTCAATTAATTCTGTCTGCACACACATCCTATTAATACGAAGAAGGCTAAATAAAATATAAACAGTCCTCATTAAATAATTAATTCTTAATTATCTATACAAGTATTAAAACCCCAATTACCCAAATGTATATACTGTATGTACATATGAATAAATAAATAAATAGAAGATAAACCTCTTAAAACCACAGTACTTGAATCCCATTTCAAGATTTGCAATACAGTGCAAAAGCTGCACCGCACTTTTTTGGTCACCGTTTACTTTCACTGAATGGAAAAAGAGCTGCGTTAACATTTCTGCTAAATATCTCCTTCGGTCCATGCAGGAAAGTCAGTCATAGGGGTTTGTATTGACATGAGGATGAATAAATGATAAAAGCATTCATTTTTGAGTCAAATAACCCTGTGATGAAGAGTCAAATGGTTATATAAGCAGCTGTTAATGTGGTGGTTATGTAGTTTGGCTCAGTATCTTGGCACTCAGTGCTGTAAGTAGGGAAATGATAAAATAACACAAGCCATCTCACCTTTTACCACCTCAGATGTAATGTGACAAATGGTGCCACATCTATCTCATTTTCCCTGCCAGTGATTTCCGGTGTCTTTTTTTTCCCTGGAGTCTGTTTGATAAGAATTTGATTACTGTTTCTTCTTGCAGAAATTGGACACCGATGGCTACCGGCACCGAAAATTCCTTATCTGGGATTCTGGCTGTGGTCCTGCGCCTATTTCAATCCCCCCAAGGAATGGATCCTGGGAACGGTAGTTACAAAACAATCAAAAATAGATAACATTAATTTGTACAAGCATGTTCAGGGGAGAAAAGGAAGGATACCCTTGAAATTAGATATTTGCCACCCAAAATGTAATGAGGTTTGGTGTGCAAATTGCATTTTATCTCATTTTCATTTTGGTCCAGGGAAATGAGAAAAGACCATGACTAATAAATGCTTCCAACATGTTTATTTCTTTCTATAGTGATCAAACAACAAATATAACTCATTATTAAAGGCGAAAAGTGTGATTTCTCTGGCACTAGCTTCCAAATGTTTTTGACAAAAACCAGCCGTTATTATTATAATTATGCTTTTTTTTTTTTTTTTGGGAAAAGATGTCTTAACGCTCACTAAGGTGCATTATTTGATCAAATATATAGCACAAATAGTATATTAAAAAAAAATCCATCAGCCATGTTCTAATTTATATATTTTTAAATGTGATTTTATTCTTGTGACGCAAAGCTGACGTTGTCCGCCTCACTACTCCAGAACTCAGTTTGACAATGATCCTTCATAATCATTCTGATATGCTGATTCATTCATTCTGATATGATTGCTGATTTCTTCTAATGATGTGCTGCTTAATAAGTTTTTGTGAAAACTGTAATGGACTCCAATTTGAAAAGTTTGGGTAAGAATAAAAAACAAAATTATAATAATAACTTCAACTTTTATCCAGAAAGAATTCTTTAAATTGATCAAAATTGGCCGTAAAGACATTTATAATGTTACAAAGATCAGAATTTTCTATTCAACAATGAATCCAGTAAAAAAAAAAGTGCCAGTTCCACAAAAACATTAAGATGTAAAACACTGAGCGCCAATAATAACAGATAATAACTGTGAAATTCAGCTTTGCATCACAGGAAAATTTTTTATTTAAAATATAACTCAAATCAATCGTTCATTTTAAACGTATAATTTAACCCAACACAAAATGTTTTTATTACTTTTAAAAATAAAAAAACAGCCTTTCAAGATACTTCTTCAATACATTTAAAAGAATGAGTTTTTTTCAACATTTGACTGCTACTGTGTACACACGAACGAACAACAAACATTCATAATACTAGCAAAATATTGACAACTTGCGAATATTTTGCCTGTTCTTGTACTTTTTTGGAAATGTTAGGATTTGTGGAACTTGATTTTGCATGTGAGTGCTCTGTCATCCATAACACCTGACCATAGATAGCTGGAGTAGTATTCCACAGCTTGTCTCTTTAGTGAGAATGGGAAACCAGTAGATTGGTCGCCATTCTGGGGAGAGGGATGTGGCGCCAGTGGTATAGGTTTGGACACAGTTGTGTGCAAGTACCAAACTCACAGGCCGTTGCTTATCGTGCTCCATAATTTGGTTTTGGAGGACAACCTCTTTTGGTGGGAGTTCAGCGAGAAGGCGTGTTTTTGTAATTTGCTCTGTCACACAATGGTGACCGAGTTAAAGATCCTCCGAAACATTTGACTGTCAACCCAACTTTCATTGTATGATCTTTTATGGGTTACAATTCCATGGCCGAGCTAATCAAATGAGCACTGTTGAACTTTACAAACATGAAGATGAACGCGCGGTTTAATAATAATAATATTAATAAAAGTTAACTGGGCGCGCACAGACAGCAAGAATAAACCTTCTTTTTTCACCGTCAATCGGGCAGAACTACGCATATTTGACCATCTTCATGACGTCCACAAAAGTAATATGTATAAGCCTAAACTGATCGTTTTATAAGTCAGTTCGCGCCATAAAAGTGTGGGGTATTTTAAATTATGAATTTATTTAACAAATAAAAGTATAGATAGCTAGAGTATACTACTATACTACGGTGGGGGAAAAAAAAAAAAGGTATTTAGTCCCACCAATTGTGCAGTTCAGCCCCACTCCCACTTAAAAGAGAAGGAGGCTGTAATTTTCTCATAGGTATAGCCTCAAACTATGAAGAGACCCATGAGAAATAAAAAAAAATCCAAAATCCCATTGTACTCGGATTTTTTATTAAAAATTAAAGAATTTTATTTGCAAATTATGGTGGAAAAAAGTATTTGGTCAATAACAAAATTTCATCAATACTTTGTTAATATACCCTTTGTTGGCAATGGGACTAGGTCAAACAACGTTTTCTGTAAGTTCTTTCACAGGTTTTCCAACCACTGTGCTGGTGTTTTGGCCTCTTCCATCCCCTCGATCGCCTCGAAGCAGTAATGTTTTGGGGGCTGTTGTCGCTGTGGCACACGGATTTTCAACTCCCTCCAAGATTTTCTATGGGGTTGAGATCTGAGACTGGCTAGGCCACTCCAGGACCTTGTAATGCTTCTTACGAAGCCACTCCTTCGTTGCCCGTGCGGTGTGTTTGGGATCATTGTCATGCTGAAAGACCCAGCCACGTTCATCTTCAATGCCCTTGCTGATGGAAGGAGTTTTCACTCACACTCAAAATCTCACTATACATGGCCCCATTCATTCTTTCGTTTACAAGGATCAGTCGTCCTGGTCCCTTTGCATAAAAACAGCCCCAAAGCATGATGTTTTCACCCCCATGCTTCACAGTAGGTATGTGTTCTTTGGATGCAACTCAGCATTTTTTCTCCTCCAAACACGACAAGTTGATTTTTTTTTACCAAAAAGTTATATTTTGGTTACATTCTCCCAATCCTCTTCTGGATCTTCCAAATGCTCTCTAGCAAACTTCAGCCTGGTCTGGACATGTACTGGCTTAAGCAGAGGGACACATTTGGCACTGCAGTATTTGAGTCCCTGGCGGCGCAGTGTGTTCCTGATGGTAGCCTTTGTTACTTTGGTCCCAGCTCTCTGCAAGTCATTCACTAGGTCCCCCCGTGTGGTTCTGGATTTTTGCTCACAGTTCTTGTGATCATTTTGACCCCACGCGGGGTGAGATCTTGCGTGGAGCCCCTGATCGAGGGAGATTATCAGTGGTCTTTTTTGTCTTTTTGGGTTCCATTTCCTCTAATATTTGCTCCCACCGTTGTTTCTTTCTACACCAACGCTGCTTAAACCATTGCAGATTCAGTCTCCCAGCCGCCCAGCCTGGTGGCGGCTACAATTTTTTCTGGTGGTCCTTTGAAGACAGCCTCTTTGGTCTTGGCCAGGTGATTTGAGTGTTGACGTTGGAGGTTGTGTACAGATGTCTTTTATATCCTGTAACGGCCCCAGAGGATTTCAAACAGATGCCATTAATAAGGTAACGGCGTGGAGGGACAGAGGGCCCTCTATAAGAAGAAGTTTACAAGGTCTGTGAGAGCCCAGAAATCTTGCCTTGTTTTTAGGTGACCAATACTTATTATTTTACAAGCAGGAATTTTACCAATAAATCTTTAAAAATCCTCACACATGTGATGTTTTTTTCTCTTTGTCTTCTTCCCTGTATTTTTTTTTCTCATTTTGTCTCTCATAGTTGAGGTATACCTATAGATTGACAATTACAGGCCTCTCTCAATCTTTTTAAGTGGGAGAACTTGCACAATGATGACTGACTAAATACTTTTTTGTTTGCCCCACTGTATAACTAATATCATATATGATATATAGAAAATAGAAATAGAATGCCTTTTAAATACATCCATAACCTTATTTTTTTATATTTTTAAATTCTTACATATTTTTAAATTTAAGTTATAATTTTATTTACTATATAAAGTCAAAGAAAAATATTGGGACTCGCTGATACATATACAGGTGCATCTCGATCAATTAGAATGTCGTGGAAAAGTTATTTTATTTCAGTAATTCAACTCAAATTGCTTAACTCGTGTATTAAATAAATTAAATGCTCACAGACTGAAGTAGTTTAAAGTCTTTGGTTCTTTTATTGTGATGATTTTGGCTCACATTTATCAAAAACCCACCAATTCACTATCTAACAAATTAGAATACTTTCATAGACCATAAAAAAAAAAAAAAAAACAAACATTGTTTAAGTGAATTGTTGGCCTTCTGGAAAGTATGTTCATTTACTGTACATGTGCTCAATACTTGGTAGGGGCTACTTTTGCATGAATTACTGCATCAGTTTGGCGTGGCATGGAGACAATCAGCCTGCGGCACTGCTCGGGTGGTATGGAAGACCAGGTTGCTTTGATAGCGCCCTTCAGGTCATCTGCATTGTTGGGTCTGGTGTCTCTCATTTTCCTCTTGACAATACTCCATAGATTCTCTATGGGGTTCCGGTCAGGCGAGTTTGCAGGCCAATCAAGCCCAGTAACACCATGGTCATTGAACCAGATTTTGGTACCTTTGGCAGTGTGGACAGGTGCCAAATCCTTCTGGAATATGAAATCAGCATCTTCAAAAAGCTTGTCAGCAGAAGGAAGCATGAAATGCTCTAAAATTTTCCTGGTAGATGGCTGCGTTGACTGTGGACTTCATAAAACACAGTGGACCAACACCAGCAGATGACATGGTAGCCCAAATCATCACTGACTGTGGAATCTTCACACTGGACTTCAAGCAACATGTTTTCTGTGCCTCTCCACTCTTCCTCCAGATTCTGGGACCTTGATTTCCAAATGAAATCCAAAATTTACTTTCATCTGAAAAGAGGACTTTGGTCCACTGTGTTTTCTGAAGTCCACAGTCAACGCAGCCATCTACCAGGAAATTTTAGAACACTTCATGCTTCCTTCTGCTGACAAGCTTTATGGAGATGCTGATTTCATTTTCCAGAGAATCTATGGGGTATTGTCAAGAGGAAGATGAGGGACACCAGACCCAACAATGCAGATGAACTGAAGGCCGCTATCAAAGCAACCTGGGCTTCCATTACCCCTCACGCAGTGCCACATCTGATTTGTCCTGCACATGCCAACGTCGCATGATTCAGTAATTCAGGCAAAAGGAGGCCCAACCAAGTATTGAGTACATGTACAGTAAATGAACATATTTTCCAGAAGGCCAGCAATTCACTAAAAACATTTTTTTTATTTGTCTTATGAATTATTCTAATTTGTTGAGATAGTGAATTGGTGGGTTTTTGTTAAATGTGAGCCAAAATCATCACAATTAAAAGAACCAAAGACTTAAACTACTTTCGTGTGTGCATTGAATTTATTTAATACAAAAGTTTCACAATTTGAGTTGAATTACCTGAAATAAATGAACTTTTTCAAGACATTCTATTTTATTGAGATGCACCTGTATATATATTCTTGAATAGAAAAGGCTTTGAGCAGTTTGGGATAATCATAATCTTCTTTTGCTCTTTAATATCAATATTTAATGCTTGGGTAATATGTCAACAAGTTAAAAAAATTGTTCCTCAACTAAATTTGAAGGCATGTGGGTGCTCCACATACACATGCCCTCAGAAAAAACAACACAGGAAACTATAGGGAAATACGGACCATTAAAGACTGACATATGACATAACAGAGAAATTCTCATGATTTAAATCAAAATGAGTCTTTAAACCACTTTTTCATCTGACATGACCAAGTAAGGTCCGTGTTCAGGAGGTTGTAACGCGAATGTCATGCAATGCAACAACGCCAGTAAAACTCGCATAATTTTTTTTAATATTTTTTTTTTTTTTTAAAAAAAAAGAAACACAAGCTTTAAATGAAAAAGGAAAATCATTGGTCATTCATTCTTCAGCTCAAGTAGATTTTAAATTTTAAATAACATAGGTTTAAACCTACATGAACATAATACAAATAGTTACAACTTAATAACTTATTATTATGCTCATTTTTAACCTCTAGCACCTTTCACAATCTCATATCTTTTTGGCCTTCAGTCTACGTATCAGTTTTAATAGCGGGTCAAAGCCTCCAGAGATTCACTCACGATTCAGTTTCTTGTCTAAGTCTTATTCTTTTTTAGGTCAGTATTTCATCCAGAAACAAGAGACGTTTTTGTTTTGTTTTTTAAATCCGCCTTCATAAATTCATCTGGGTGTCTCCAAAGCATGCATGCTTGTTTACTTGCAGTAGCATGTTGTTGATTTTAGTCAGAATGCACGTGGACATGTCTTTCAGGACAATGGAGATTTCTCTCTTTTTTTTCTTCTAAAAAAGTTTGATTTTGCTGGGAGCAATCCCTGCTGATGCTCAGTGGGGCTGAGCTTTTTTTTTGGAACCAGAAGAACACAGGATCCAAAAAGGCTGCATCATCTTCTAGCAATGATGGAGGGAAACAAGGAGTGAGGGAGCGCGAGGGGCCGCACGCTATACTTGGACATGAAAAAGAAGCTGTGCAGATGGGAGGATATCGCTATAATTTGACATTTGCAGTCAGAGATGAGGTTCAATTTAGAGAGGGTTCTTGAGAATCGCAAATTGCACGGCCTCCTTTGGATGAGCTCCCGTGCTTTTTTTCCAATCCACTTCCAATCACTCATTGCTCTCCTCCGGAAAGGCTGGCTTTGGTTTTTCCCTCAGCTGGCGACGTTGTGCACTATCTCTTGCGGTCCACACAGCCCTAATGGAAAGCTTTAACCGATCTTATCTAATTCCAGTATAGAGACGGCTACTTTATCCTCTACGCTTCCACTCCGCAGACCATAATTGTCTCTTGCATTTTTACTTTTCGCCAGATGTAATTGTGACATAACTGGGATTAGAAAACTTTAATTTTGCCGTTTCGTAATCCGTTTGTTAGCGCGTTTCGACACAACGCTGGCGAGACGTTTAGTAATTAGTGGATGTGGCCACTGGAGATCCTGGAGCAATATTTGATCTCTCTCCCTGCATTACTTCATCTGCAAACAACCTGGCTGCGATAAGCCCATCTCGGAGGGAAAATGGAGAGCTGTTATCGGAGCAAACAAACGAGAGCAAAAAAAAAGCAACGGCGTCAGTTGCTTTCTCATGCAATGATGACTGTAAGGCAGATAAGAAGTCATATTGAATGAGCATGATGAATGCATTGGAGATCTTTCTCCAAAAAACTAAAATCATGACAGCTTTTTTCTAATAACACACATATTTTGAATAACCGAGATCCAATAAATAGCCAATATTAAATGTTTCTATACTGTTTAAATAATATATATATCCTGACTGAACAAGAGGAGGACCTGGGGATAGAGGAGGGTAATTAGTTATTGAGCAACGCGAAAGCTGCTGATAATATTGAAGAACACTTATACATGGATGCTGTGACCGCTGTCGTATTCCTATAGGTAGACGTGGATCATCTGAGAGTCAGCTGACGCGAGCTTGACTAACGTGACCTGCCAGAAATAACGCTACGCTTGATTTAGTAAGTTGAAGTGAGTGCATGGTGAGTTGATAAAATCTAATAATTAATGAAATTATAAAAATGTAAACAAAAATAAACACTTGAACACTAAAAATATATATATATTGTTTACCTGCATGCCAATGCGACCATTAATCAATATCACAGAACTGTAAATCTGTGAATGTGTAAATTATTTGAAATATAAACCTCCTCAGTGATATTTAAAATTGATTTTCTGTGTGGTGGGATCGCCGTGGGCCTCCAGCCTCCGATACCCTGACTCCGCCTCGGCCCGCCGACCCAGCGGTGGACACGGAGAGCCGAGGATCCGGAGGGCCAAGACGGAGCAGATGGAGCCAGCGACCGAGGTAGGGATCCGGAGCCTCGGGTGAGGGGGCAACATAGGACTGAGGGGAGCCGGAGGGAAGGAGGAGCCTGCCAGAGCCGGAGGGACGAGGTGTAGCCAGAAGAGTGGAGTCCCGAGGCGGTGAATGGTCGACGACTGACCAAGGCTGAGCCGGAGGGACGATGTAGCCTGGCGGCGCCATGTGTGGAACTGACTGCCACGTGGAGACGAGGGAGCTGAGCCATGGTCAGCGCTTGGTCGACGGGCCGCGGCGGATCCGGGACCAAAGGCATGAGGAGTAAAGAGAGGTATCCCTCCAGGAACGATTCCGATGAGATCTGGCAGACTGCCGCCGATCCAACCGCACAGGATGTGGGCTGAGGGTGATCAGAGGTGCTGCCAGCAGCAGCGGCAAAGGGGGCAGAAGATGGCCGTGGTTGAGGCACAGTGGTGATAAGTTGGAGGCAGGAGAGGGAGGGTGTGTGGTGATTTGTGATTGCCAGGGTTTTCATGGATCTTGTGTGCTTGCCGCACACACCAGATTGCAACTACTCACCAACATCGGGATCACATCGACCGAGGGAATGACCTCCGTGGTCGAACAGGACATATGAAAGTTATATAGTGCGGGAGAAGATGGGCATGTCCGCATTACTCCATATCAAGTATTAATCCCAAGAGTCGCTGCTTCATCTCACCATCATCGTGAGTGCAGTGGGGAGTGCTCTTCACCAACCGTCACGCTCACCTTGCTTCATCCCCCGCGCGTCTAAGTTTGTTGGCTCTTGCCCCGTCGATGTCATATGGCGCGTGCTCAGTGTTGCTCTCGCCCCTGGGCTATCCTCGCTTCTGTCGCTCTCTTTGGCGATGGCTCTCGGTCGCAGGAAGTGCAGAGGCAATATCCGGGTATTGTAAGGTTGGCGATTTCACAAATATTCTCTTATGTCCTTGGGGAAGGCTTCCTCTGCTCCACCCACACAAAAAATTGAAGGGGGGAGGAACAAGTCCGGGTAATTCATGACAAAAAAAGAATAGAAACATTGAAAACAGAAATAAATAGGGAGCACGCCGCATAGCTTTTTTCTTGGTCCGTTCTTCTGTCACTGTGTTTTGCAGGAGAGAGCACGAATACGAATAGGCGTACAATACACGCTCTTTTAACCCACAGAAAGAGAATCTAAACCAGGTTGACAGGTTCACACACACAGCTACATTAGGCGCGTTTCCATTACCCTTCAAATTGCGCAAACTGAAATTGCGAATTGAAAATACGCCTAATGGAAACGCGTCAATTTTGCAAAAATGCCCATATATCGCAAAAATGATTTTTGATGATTTTTTTATGCTCACATGAGGTGGTTTTTCAGGCAATGCGAAAAAGGAATAATTTGCAAAACTGCAATGGAAACGGCTTTTTCGCATTTACAGGTCACATGGGGTATGTAAAAAGTCATGATCATTCTTCAATGTACTATAACCTACAAGAAACACCTCATACGTGGCCGCTCTCCAGTATAAGGGGCTTTCCCTACTATTAATACTTAGACAATTTACACTGCACACGTCTGCGGTGCAGTGTGGCTCTGATACGGCCACTGAAGCTGATTACGGCCACTCAATGCTTGTGTTTATGTTTTTATACAGTCTATGGTTTATTCCAGCCACGCACGTTTCTGAAGCGTATCTCTTTACTGCTTCTGTAAAGATACACGCATACGCCTCCTTTGAATAAATATATCCAAAATCCGTCAAAATCTCACCAAAATCCGTTGACATGACTTATCGCGAGAGGCAAAAGGTTACGTTTTAGTCGCATAACATTGGTTAATGGAAACATTTATAAAATATCGCCAAAGTTTTGCCTAAATATGTAATGGAAACGCGCCTATTGACAAGACCGGACAAATAAACACTGAACTGAATACAACTTATATGAGAAGTATAATTGATGAGACACACCTGAACATCATGTCATAATCAAGGGGAGACAGAAACTAGGTCAATGGAACACGGGGGATCAAATGAAAACAAACACAATAGTCCATGAAGTGTGACAACTTGAGGTATTTTGATGTTCTATACATTACTAAGGACTCAAATTCATGTTTTTAAATCAACACATGGTTTTCAGTGAGTGGAACAAAACTGACAGAAAAGTGATGTACACATCTGTCCAATACTCCAGAGACAAAAATGATGAACTAATGAGCCTATTTACAGTACATATGCAAATAAAAGTACAGCAAAATACAAAAATACAGTATATCTTGTTTAGGTAAGCATCATAGCTTTGCTGACAAAAACCAGTCAGGTGTTTGTAACCAAGCTGTCTTATTCAGTTTGCAACAAAGATAATCTAATGGCCTAATGCTAAACGTGACAAGACAGGCCAGTAAACAAAACCATTTAGGCCCAGTTTCCACCACAGCAACAGAATAAGCAGAAATGCAATAAACATGCTACAACTGGGGAAGTCGTGGCCTAATGGTTAGAGAGTCGGACTCATAACCCAAAGGTTGTGGGTTCGAGTCTCGTACCGGCAGGGATTGTAGGTGGGGGAAAGAGAATGACCAGGTCTCTCTTCCACCTTCAATACCACGACCTGAGGTGAGGCCCTTGAGCAAGGCACCGAACCCCAACTGCTCCCCGGGCGCAGCAGCAAATTGGCTGCCCAGCTGCTCCGGGTGGTGTTCACGTTTTGTGATTGTGTTCACGCTGTGTGTGTGCACTTTGGATGGGTAAATGCAGAGCACTAATTCCGAGTATGGGTCGCCACACTTCACTTCACTTCAACTATACAGTCATATCAAGTGTTTAGTGTTAGTAGCTGTTGACAGAGAAAAGTATGTTTACAATACATTTATGCATGTGGCAGACACTGTAATCCAAAGAGACTTACAGTGCATTCAAGGTATAGATATTATCAGTACGTTTGTTCTCTGGGAATGGATCCCACAACCTTGTGTTGCTAGCGCAAAGCCTTATCAGTTGAGCTGCAGGAGATGTTTAGCATTTGTGGCTAAAAGAACGTGATTTAATTCATTTCTCCTTCAGTTAATTGTTCTGATGTTTGGTTTGGTGCCTTTCTTCACTTCAGTGAGGTGAGTCCCACACCACATATGCCTTCTGCTAACTTTAGCAGGCTAGTTTGTTTGTTTTGTTGTGTGGAATAAAAAGAGCCAATATGTTTGGACATTTTGATAAAAGTTAAGTGCAATGTGAAAACTAAGACAAAATTTTACAGACAAAATAAAGAAATGTCAAGAACCATAAAACAAACTAACAGGCTTAATTTTATTGAGTTCCACGCCATATGTGCCTTCTGCTAACTTTAGCATAGTAAGCTCGTTTGTTGTGTGGAATAAAACCAGCCAATATGTTTTGACATTTATAGGACTTCTATGAGATGTTAAATCTAAGAACCCAAAAAAAGATTTTACAGACAAGATAATGCAAAGATCCATAAAGCAAACTAACAGGCTCCACTTCATTGAGTCCACCACATGTGCAGTCTGCTAACTTTAACAGGTTCACTTAGCATATACATGTAGGCTAGTTTTTGTTTACTGCTATGTGAAGTGAAATGACCCAATATGTTTCACATTTCCAGTTCTGTGAAATGTGAATTCTAAGAACCCAAAAAATATTTTAATAACAAAATGTTGAAATTAAATTTATGAATCTGTAACAGGCTTCACTTCACTGAGTTTGACATGTGTAGTCTGTTGACTAGACTAATAGAGCCAATATGTTTAGACATTTTCTGAGATATTAAATCTTCGTACGCAAAAGAGATTTTACAGACAAAATAAAGAAATGTAAGAAACCATAAAGCAAACAGGCTTCACCTCACAGAGTTCCACAGTAAGTTGCTAACATTAGCATAGTAGGCTATTTGTTTTATTTTGATTTATGGAATAAAAAGAGCCAACATGTTTAGACATTTTAATTGATAAATGTTCTGTGAGATATTACATCTAAATTTAAAATAAATACAGACAAAATAATGTTAAGATCGATAAAGCAAACAAAAAGGCTTCACACACCACATGTGTCTTCTACTAACTTTAACGAGTTATCTTAGCATGGTAACTAGATATTTTTTCTATCAATGTGTGAAGTGAAACGACTCAAAATGTTTAGACATTTTGATAAAAGCAAAAGACTTCACTTCATGGAGTCTCACACCACATGTGCAGGCTGCTAACTTTGCTTAGCATATAGGCTAGTTTTAGTTTTTACTGTTGTGTGAAGTAAAACAACCCAATATGTTTACACTTTTTCATAAAAGTTCTGTGAGATATTTAAGCACCCAGAAAGATTTTACAGGCAAAATAAAGAAATGTAAGACTTTGTAAAGTAAACAAAAGAGGCTTTACTTCACTGCGCTCCACATGTGTAGTCTGCTAACATTAACATAGTAGGCTAGTTTGTTTGTTTTGATTTATGGAATAAAAAGAGCCAATATGTTTAGTCATTTTGATAAATGTTCTGTAAGATATTAAATCTAAGCACCCAGAAAGATTTTCCAGACAAAATAAAATGTAAGGGTCTGCAAAGCAAACCAACATGCAACAAAACAATATTAGCATGAGGTACCGTAATGGTCCAGATGGGTTTATGCTAGTTACCCTTACAAAAAAATAACCATGGTTTTACTAAAAATAAAAATAAAAATATTATTGGTACTATAGTTAAACCATGGTAACCACAAAAATAACAGTTTTGCTACACTAACCATAGTTTAAAAACCGTGGTTATACAAATGGTACACAAAAAAACATGGTTACTACACTTTTACTATAATAAAACCATGGTAATTTCGTCAGGGTACTCTAGTCAATCTAAGTAAACCAGGTTACCCTGAGAGCCACCAGAAGATTAGTTGACTAGCATAGTCTCACTAGTTTATTTATTTATTTCACAAACAATCCCCCATATAAGGATTTTTGCTACTCTCTGTAATCCGCTAAATTTGAGCATCTTCAGCATCTCAATGACACCTTAAAAGCAGGTAGTATGCATGAACTGAAATTCAGTTTTTAACATCTACATACTATATCTATTGTGCTTATTCCACAGTTTTGGGCCTCCATTTTGAAGTAAACTAATTACTAGCAGTCCTAGCACTCAATCTCAGTGCATCACACTTTGGAGATCTGCAAACCTTGCAAACATCCTCACATACTGACACTCTCTAAAGTTTGAAGCAGTACATTATCTGCAGGACTCCAACCAAGGCAAAAGTGAAAGGATGGCAGCAGGATACAGATATAAAAGCAGAGTCAGATAAGGAACTAAGGACTGGTACCAAAGCGAAAGAAGCCTGTCAGTCTGGAGGCTCTGGGGAGCAGCATGTCGTCTGAATCTGCTGCCAATACTTGGAAAAAAGTGTGAGTATCTTCATCCTTTGACAGCTGTCTCATATCTGACTGATGGACAGCCCAAAACAAGCAGAACCACAGATAGCACAAAAGGAGATGAAATTGTTGAAGATGTCTTTACCCTGAGCATCAAATTCCAAATCTGACTAAAATAGTGATGGCATGTGAGTTTTGCCTTTGCTTAACGTTTCTTCTTACCCACTGCTACGTTCTTCAAAAGGCCTGTGGAAAACAAATGCTGCATTTGTTGAAATATCAAAAACCAATTATGGACTTTTCAGATTCAAAATTAGCATAGTGCAAAGATTACCTAGTGCCCAGATAATTACAAATTCCTTCTAATGGGCAAGTCTGTGAAGCTAACATACAACAGTTTGTTGTTTGCTGTTCTTGAAGAATAGTTCACCCAAAAATAAAAAACTGATGACAGTTTACTCACCCTCAGGCCATCCAAGATGTAGCTGAGTTTGATTCTTCACCGGTACAGATTTGGAGAAATTTAGCTTTACATTACTTGCTCACCAGTGGGTCCTCAAGCAGTGAATGGGTGCCGTCAGAATGAGAGCCCAAAAAAGGATGAAAACATTAAAAACATCACAAGTAATCCACATCACTCCAGTCAATCATTTAATGTCTTGTGAAGCAAAAAGCTGCATGTTGTAATACAATGAATCATAAAAACTTTACAAACGTCAGCTTCCATCTAAATAGGAAAAGTCATCTCGTATGAATCAGGAGAGAAATATGCACAGATCAAACACCATTTACAAGCTAAAACAGTCCAAAACCTTTCTAAATAGATCTGGCGATGATGATGGACTTTTTCACTTCTGAAAGCATTATTATGGATTATGGACTCGTATTTTGGCCAGAAGTGACGATTTAAAGTTAAAATGCTTTAATTATGGACTTAATACAAAAATAATTACTTTTCGCTTCACAGGTTAATTGATACGGTGGCCGAGAAGTGCAGAACAAATCAATCACAATTCTGAAAACAAAATAACAAATTACAAACACAAATGCAAGTCTAAAAAACAAAATAACAATTCAGAAAACACAACAACAATTAAGAAAACATTATAACAAGTCAGAAAACACAATGACAAATTTGAAAACAAAATAACAAGTCAGAAAACACAATGACAAATCTGAAAACAAATGAACAAAGTCAAAAAACACAACGACAAATCAGACAAACCGGAAAAGGTAGGTACTGTATAGTTTGAGACAGCGCCATTGGTTTGTGATTACTCACCGCTGACTGGACGAGACATCTGTCAATCAATGTATACAGGGAAGAACCAGCCGAAGAACAGCAGAGTCGTGGTAGAAAGTTCGGAGATGGTATTAAAGTAGCTCAGTTTAAATGTACTGTATGAATTTCCCTTACTATGGAATAAAAAATATGGGGTGTATATTTACATTTAGTAAAAAGTTGCTGTAGAAAATCAGCTCCAGTGGTGTAGATGGATAATGCATGTCGTTGGCTTTTTGACGCGATCAACCCAGGTTCGATCCCGCCTTTTGCCAAACTTATTTTTTCTCCCTTTTCAAATCTCGTATTAGCAATGGCTTCTATTTACACTAAGTGAAAATAGCGATAGATTCTATTTACACTATGCAAAAATAGTTAACACTATGTTTAAAATCGCAGGATTTTCTCTAATCAAGTATACTACTTGTTGCAAATAGTGGCAATTTTCTGCACTTCAGTATTGTAGGACATTATAAAACAGTATGCAATAATAACTTGAGTGTAAATTTTAATTCAGATTATTGAATGGATGCCACCTTATTGGTACAATTAAGCCCTCCCTACACCTACCTTAACCTTACCCGATACTTTATTTTCAACTTTTTGATTATTTCCTTAATTTTTATTGAAAATAAATGCCTTTACGATGTGATACGAGATTTGAAAAGGGAGGGGAAAAAAGTTCGGCAAAAGGCGGGATCGAACCCGGGTCGATCGCGTCAAAAAACCAAGAGCAAGCGCTTATCCATCTGCACCACTGGAGTTGATGTTCTACAGCCACTTTTAACTAAATGTAAATATACAATCCGTATTTTTTATTACACAGTGAAGGCAATTCATACAATACATTTAAATGAGCTACTTTAATACCATCTCCGAAATCTACCACGACTCTGCTGTTCTTCGGCTGGTTCTTCCTGTATACATTGATTGACAGATGTCTCGTCCAGTCAGAGGTGAGTAATCACAAACCAAAGGCGCTGTCTCAAACTATACCTACCTCTTCCGGTTTGTCTGATTTGTTGTTGTGTTTTCTGACTTGTTAATTTGTTTTCGGATTTGTCGTTGTGTTTTCTGACTTGTTATTTTGTTTTCGAATTTGTCATTGCGTTTTCTGACTTGTTATAATGTTTTCTGAATTGTTATTTTGTTTTTTAGACTTGCCTTTGCGTTTGTAATTTGTTATTTTGTTCTGCACTTCTCGGCCACCGTAAATTGATGAACTTGTGTGGATTACTTGTGAATTATTGTGATAATTGATAGAAGTTTTGCAGCTGTTTGGTCTCTCATTCTGACAGCATAAATATCCTTTATATAACACATACAATGATATTGGGTACTTTCACCTGTCATCTTGCATTCCCCCCCAACAAGCTTCTCGCAATGGATTCTGGGATTGTCTAAACCTCTTTCATCAGTGAACCTGTGAAGCTCCTACTGTATTTATGAGATAGGTACACTGTAAGAAACTGATTCACAGTAATTAACTGGCAGCAAGTGACAAGTAACTTACTGTATAAAAAGCACAGTAATTAACCAACAGCAAGTGACAAGTAACTTACTGTAGAAAAGAACTACAGTAATTAACTGGCAGCTAGTGACAAGTAACTTACTGTAGAAGAAATAACCATATTTTCGCTGTTTTCATTTACAGTAGCAACCATGTAACTGTAAAATAAAACTCACCAATTTGCAAGTGCAACCTTTTTTTTTTGTTGCCTTTTTGTGCTTATTACACAGGACAGTGTAATGATTGGTGTAATGATATTTAAATAGAACATGTAGGTACCGATAGTCTAGTGGTTAGCGCACTGACATATAGTGCAACTGTATCTATGGCGACCCGTGTTCGATTCTTGGCTTAAGGTCCTTTGCTGATCATATATAAATGTTCTATTCAACATTTAGAACATTTATATATGATATATAAAATATAAATATTCATTTATCAACAGACACATTTCCCCCCACCCCCCCAACAAGCTTCTCGCAATGGATTTATATGCTCTATTCAAATCAATATCCTATTGATTTGATATCTTTGAATTGGCTATGTAGATACTTGGCATAATACATATTTACCTGACTGATAATAAATTGTTACATTTGATCTATTCTGACTTACTCTGAAATTATTTCCTCAAGTAGATTAAGTGAATGCGTATCCGCAAATCTGCGACCAGGGTTACGTGCATAGATGAAGCATGGGGCACATCAGGTGAGATTATAGATTTCTGACTAACCGCTTGACCTTAGTTTAAGTTGACTCAGTACAGTAACCATGCAGATATTTGGAGTGTTAATTAAGTTGTACGTGGTTATATTAACTATCGGGGGCTAGACAGAGGGTCTAGCAGAACCGCTGATTAATACTTTGAGTGCTAATTAAGTTGTACGAAGCTATCAGCTGCCGGGGTCTAGACAAAGGTGTTCTAGAAGAAACGCTGATTAATGTTTGAGTATTACATGGGTAACTGTAGGGGGCTAAACAGACCTACTATTTAAGGTATATTAAATAGTATTAGCCACAAACCTCTGAATAAGGATTAGAATGGCGAGTTTTGTGATCGTGGAGCCCACGCATAGCGGCCACCGTGAGGCATCCTAAATAACACAGAATCTTAATGAACGAGAAAATAAAGAGTAAAGAGTTAACAAGAATTATCAAATAATTAGAGACCGACAAACAACCAATTTGCCTTTCAACCAAAATTCAAGGTCATACTAAAATGGAGCCAGATTAGATACTAAAGTGGAGTCAGACTTGAGTTAAACCTAAATTGAATAACTCTGCGCGCTGAAAAGACCGAACACCCAAGTGACCTTCATCCACCACTGGATACCTTCCTTGGGCCAAGTGCGTGGACCTTACACAGTTAACTGCTCAACAAGCTTCATTAATCATTCTTCACTTATTGCTAGATGTGTTGAAAACAATAAAATCTTGATGACCTTCTGGTCATTTTTTTATTATTATTAAAGAATACATTTGCTTCCTGTATTCCCTATTCAAACCTAAAATTTAATTGAATTACAGTGAGGTCAAATTAAACGAAGTCATTGGCTGGAAACCCAGCTGCCAGTGTAGGCTACTTTGTTTTCCTTCTCTATCCCAGTGGCTGGGTTTCAGAAAACCCTAGTATATGGCAGTACGGTGAAATCGTGTTCTGGGGGGTGAATTTATTATTATGATACTGAAGTTAAATAATATGATAATAATTAAAAGTTTGTATGAAGCAGTATAATGGGCTGTTTTTGTACAGGTAAAATAACTGGAAGCGAAAGACACCAGAAGCCAAATACATTCAAGTTACAAATAGTCGCGCCCACTCTCTTGTGAAAACTAAGCTGGATATAAATAATATCCATCATTTTTTTACAGCACATTGTTGGTTACTGTTATTTTCTACAGTACATAATCGCTTATTGTATTTTCTACAATACACTGGAAGTTGCTGTGATTTTCTTCAAGACATTGCTGGTTACTGTGACACTCACAGTACTTCTTACATTACTGCAATTTTGACTGAAACTACGGTATTCTACTGTGAACTAGTATACAGTATTTTCCTGTGCACAAACACAGTAAATTCCTGTAGATTTCACATGATTTTTTTACAGTGTAGTCAATATTACGACTTGTTCAAGTCAAAACAAGCCGTTTTTTTAAAACAGGGGAACAAAACCCAAAAGCTCAGTAATCACTGGATAAAGAGCTTCAGCACATAAAACTAAACAATCAGGAAGGAAACAAAAATAACAGTGCAAGATAAATCCAGGAAGACTAAAAAAAATCAAATATGACCAACCAAACAGACGGACTTGACAGAAAGAACAAAAACACACAGAATACTAGGCAACAAGGGATGTAAAGAGAGTGGCAGGATCCTGACAGGAAATTGTGAAGTAGCCAATATAAACCAATATACTGTAAACCAACAATGGCAATTTTTTTAAACCACTGAATGAACATGCTTTGATGAATGATTTATTTGTGCATGGTATCTAACAAATTATTAATTTACATGAAATGAGCTTTAGCCTCACTTTAGTTGTCTGTTGCTAAATCTACCATCCCAGAGTTACAATAGTTGACTCAATTTACAGTCCGCATAAGAATACGGCCAGAAGAAGTCATCTTAGGATACTCTTGTGGAACAAGGCATCCACTTTCTTCAAAAAGCCTGCAGAAAACAAATGCTGTATTTGAAATATCACAACTCTCTCACAAATCTCACTGCTTTATGTCTCAGATTCAAAACACAAGTACAAAAGATTCCGTTGTGACAAAACCTCAGCATACAAGCATACAGCTGTGTGAAGCCTGATAGTACAACATTCTTGCCATAAAAGCTTGAGCAACCCAAGGCATGGAGAATACAGCCATTTAACGGCACAACTGAATTAAATTGCATGAACTTTACAATCGCAAACAGCTCCTAATTTCAGTCTGTGCACTTGATATGACCTAAACAGTACTTCGTAATCTTGTGATGAAGATGAAGAAGAAAGAAGATGATGGCATTGTGCTGGGAAATTTGGAGCCTATCATCGACTGAGGCCTGGTCTGCAGCAATCACTGGGCGGCAGAGTTTAATAGAGCTCAGTGGTGATTGGAGCCCCCTAAGAGATTAAACCACAGTCTTTACATAATGAACAGCTTAATGATGGAATTACAGAGGCACTTAATGGCATCGTAAATGCCATCATTGCCCATGCCGACTATCCAGAAAATGTATTAACCATCTGAAATTGGGGCATTAAATAACGGTCAGTTTACAAAGCTCATTTGCAATGACGTTACCTGGGAAATCCTCAGAAATGGTTAGTTATTTATATTAAAACAACCAGTAGTGCATTTAGGGTGATGGTGGCTTTAGGGAGTCACAGAAAATGGCATTTTTAATGGATATGCCAGCCTCCCTTAATGTGGCTAACAATGTTCACGCAGCAGCTAAAGTGCTAAATAACAGGCATCATTCCAACATTTGTTCACTGGGAAAACGTGCCTGTTTCTAGATTTTTGTAAATCTCCAAAAATGTACCTATACTTACAATTCACTGCAGTTTTCAGCTGAAATAAACACTAGTGACAGTAACTTTTTTTCACAAAATTAGAAGTTAACTAATACATTTTGACATTTGCATCATGTAACCAGCTCCATATGTATGTTTTTTTTCTGATGTAGTAAACTTGCTCAGTGGCACACCTGGTACAAGTCTTGTGAAACAGGAGTCATGATAAAAAAAAGAAGGAAAAAAAACAAAGGCTTTGAAAAACCAAGCTTTAATGGCATGGTTGTTTGAGAAAATGCATTTTTATCTTACATTTATTTTTGTTCGTACTGGTCGGGTTTAGTGTAGGTGGAACGTTATTTAATTTTTTTTTTAGTGCCACTTACTGGACATTTCACTTTGAAACCATTGTTACACAAACCAACGCAACAAAATTGTTGCCACAATAACGTTCAGCCGTTTTGGATAAAATTATATATTTTTTAGCACCACCTACTGGACACTTTGAAAGTGCCACGATACGTGCAAATAGCAACGTATTATTTCTCAGAAATGTCGCAGCCGTCACATTTTCCCAATGAGCCTCGGCTGCATTATTTACAGCTATTGTGAGAAAAGAAAAAGGGAATCAATTCACTTTCACACCATATACCGGTTTTGTAAGCTCTTGTATAAGCAGACCAAGTCAAGAGTCATAATGGGTGTTTCTTCAACTTTTTCTAAAAAAAACCCAAAACAATTACTGTACTTATTTAGCGAAACGGATTCGGTCAATTGATACAAAAGTGTGAAGATATTTTCTAAAAGTCCAGAGAGCCAAAAGGTTCCATAGTTGAAAAAAAACAACAACCAAATATGGTCATCAATCCCAATATACAGAGGTGAAACCACATAAATGTGATGGATAAAGCATTCAATAGGGATCGGTTTAGTTAAAGCACTTGCAATATAAGTACGATCAAATGAGCCACAAGCCATTCATTTACTCAAAGCCACATTCTTCCTCCTGACAACATCTTTTCAGCTCATCCTGCCTCCATTCTTCTCAAACCGTCTCGCTGCATTCAGTGTGCAGTATGTACCGTGTACGCCTCCAGATATTTTGCTTCCCTGGGGAAATCCGGCTTCGACAACACACACAACCCTTCCCCTCAGCTCCAGATGAAATCCTTGCAAGTCGAACCTCAAACGGCTCAAACGGAGTGCACGAAGCCGCAAACGCAGCTTTTCCAAGGTCAGCGGCTCTCTTTCTTCCGCTTGACTTAAGCGACTCGCGACTGGCAGAATTGAAAAGGTTTATCAGGTTGATTAAACTCGGAAGGCGTTATGTAGAAGGAGTCTGATCCCTCTTTGACAGACAGTTAGGATTTTCTTCTATCTTGTCCTCAACTCGTGCTCCACGCTCTTATTTAGCAAGATCAGATGTTATGTCACAGCAAGGTGCAATTTTCATTAACCTCCAGCTGCGCTATGATTTGAATGTGCCTGCCTTGCAATTAGTTGATTGTGATTGATTGATGAAGTCAGTGGCTTTCCCCCCCTCCTCCTTCTTCGAGGGCTCAGGTAATTCATTCGGACTTGTTCCCTCCTCCCTCTCGCGGCTTGCACATTATTCTTCGACAGGCTCGGCTCGCCAGAACGTTCCCTGGCAGATTTGTGGTCACGGCATGGGGAAAATGCAAATGCTCTCATCACAGCATGGCCGCGACACGCTAAGCGATAATAAAAGAGGAACAGGTGACATTGGACACAATGCTGTTTGACGTTTGACACCTTTTCTACTTTCATCCAGGAACTAATGTGCGATACAATGTGAAGACAGTGTGGTTGATGACATGATTTTTATTTTGTATTTAAACTGAAACATACATAGTGATATAAGAACAACTGCTATACACAGTGGGTTCCAAAAGTCTGCATTGAAAATCTGTATCCCCCCCCTTATAATAACAGAAATTAACAAAGTTTTAGGATTTTAAAAACTAAGATACTGTAAATAAATGTTATGAGATACTGTATGTCAGATTCTGAACTATTTCTAGGTCACTAATCAAATGTTTTCCTAAGTACACTCTTAAAAATAAAGGTGCTAAAAGCATAGAAGAACCATTTTTGGTTCCACAAAGAACCATTCAGTCAAAGGTTCTTAAAAGAACCATCTCTCTCTTACCTTTTTGTAATCTGAAGAACCTTCTTCCGCCACAAAGAACCTTTTGTGAAACACAAAAGGTTCTTCAGATGTTAAAGGTTCTTTATGGACCATTTAGACAAAAAGGTTCTTCTATGGCATCGTGAAAGCACTTTTATTTTTAAGAGTGTAGGCATTTTCAGCAGAGATGCTAACGCTAATGTAAATGCTTATTTGTGACACTGACCATGTTGACTCTTCTGTACAAAAGGTCAAATGTCCTTGTTCCCATTAAAAAAATGCAAAATAGATGCTATTTTACTAGTGTTTTCAGACTTTTGGACCTTTAAAAATGTGACATTGACTCACAATAATTTACCATTTGCTGTATTCAAAACTTGCTAGGTTTTCTGGATGTATTAAATGTGCATTTTTGGAGGGGGTTGGATACCACCAATAAATAGACTATTTAAAAAAAATGGTGTGGGATTTACACCAACAATTTTCACTCAGAAATCACTGTTAACTTTCACAATTACAGAGAAATGGCAAATAACTAAACATGGCATTTTTAGTAGAAAGACTGACATTTTCTTGTAAAATATATTCCAACAATTAACTGAATATGACTGAAATTGGTGTTCTCAGAATTTACACCTGCCTCTGAAAATAGCAAAAGAAATCAGGTAAGTATCTTGCACTTTTTCTAGCCAATCATAAACACTATCTATAATCATTTTTCACATTAAGGATTTCTGAAAAAGTCTTTATAGGGCAGGGACTTGAAAAAAGTGTTGTTTTTCTAAAATGGCTTACAGTCTTTAAGGTTTTATGTTGTCTTCGTTCTTATTACGAAAATAACTTTACCACGCAAGACATCTGCAGTTTTTGCTTATAAAGACACTTGCTGAGCAGCGTGTTTGTAAATGTTGATGGCTGCCTCATTATTTGAAAATGGGTTTCAAGGCATTTGGATACATCCGAGTAGACATGCTGTAATATATTTTTGTGGTATGCAGTTACTCCTGACTCTGACTTCAGACGGTCTGTCATAAGTCATTTTTGACAAATCCAATACTCCTGCTTGCTAAAATATGTCAGTAAAACCACCCACCCAACACATTTACTCTTTTTAAGGGCAAAAAGCCAATTTTATGCACAGTTGTGCACACATAACCTAATTTTGTTGACATTATCTGCATTAACATCAGAATAATTGGATCATTACATGTTAAACGTCCAAACAAATAGCACAAAATGAAAACAGAATGTGTGAATATCACCCAAAAAACACCTAGTGACCACTTCATTTTTAAGTGAGTTTCTATTTCACGCATATACAAAATAATGGCTCTTTTCCAAACCCTAGTGAACTTAATAGCTCCATAGGCAGCTTCCCTTTAATGTAGCATCCTTACTGAAATGTTACCTTTTAAGTGACTGATTTGGAAAGATCTAGCAACTGTGTCATTCAAACATTCAAAAAGTTTTAGGACAGAAAGGATAAAAAATAATATGCTCTGACGTAAAAAAAAGAATTATAGTTCACCCAAAAATTTATATTCTGTTGTTCAAAACCCTTAAGACCTTTGTTCATCTTCAGAAAACAAATTAAGATATTTTTTATTAAATCTGAGAGCTCTCTGACCCTCCACAGACCGCAGCAATGGTGACACGTTCAAGGCCCGAAAGGTAGTAAGGGCTTCGTTAAAATAGTCCATGTGACATCAGTGGCTCAACCGTAATCTTATGACGAGAGATGGATGTTTAACGTGGATGCGCTGCGAAGACTGACGTGGAAGAGAAGAAATTGTTGAATAAATTATTTTAGTTTCTTTGCACACAAAAGTTATTCTTGTAGCTTCATAAAATTACGATTGAACCACTGGTGTCACATTGAGCATTTTAACGATGTTCTAACTACCTTTCTGGGTCTTGAACATGGTAGTTGTGTTGCTGTCTATGGAGGGTCAGAAAACTCAGATTTCATCAAAAATATCTTAATGTGTGTTGCAAAGATGAACAAAGGTCTAATGGGTTTCATTTCATAAAACAGCGGTCTCAATTCCAGTCCTCGAAACCAACCCCCCCTACCTTCGAACATTCATTTAATTCACTTTCGTTCGAACATACATACGTTCCCTTCGAACTGGAATCAGGGCGGAAATATTTTTTCAGTCTTTCTACTTCAGAATTTCACGTTCAGTTCAATGTGATTTTAATTTCAATGTCACATTCAATTCAATTACTTGTCGGTTCTTTGTCATTTAATTGGGAAATTTACTAGGAATTTCTGAGTTTAAACTTTTTCAGTTTACTATTTGTAGGAAGCTAATAAAATAGTAGTGCAAAGAGTTAAAATATTGCTCCTTACATGAGTTTAATCACAATTTATTTATATATACAGTTTACTGTTAGCATGTAGCATGTTAACGATTTGATGCTCACCAAATGGTATATTCAAGTATTCTATGACATTTGTGTTTATGAGTTGGGAAGTCATAATTACGACGTCATTTGTGTTCAAATCACGTTGTTGATAAAAAGAAATTTAGACCCTTTATAGTTTCAAATGATGTATTACTTTTAGTAATTTAATTTTTTTCACCATTATCAGGAAAAAAAATGCAATGGTGTATTCGCCAATGTCAGAGGGTTACCTCAGAGTCTACTTCTACTAAATGGTGAACAAAGAATGCACATCATTATTGCTATAATCTGAAATGTTATATATTTCATCAATATTGTACAATTCTATTGGATTTTGAACATGCAAATTAGCTAAATTTATTATGAAAGATAAAAAATTTCCTACAAAATTACAATTTCACCAATTGAAAAATAAAGTACCATCAATACAGACTCTAGAAAACTTAAAAAAATAAAATAAATAAAAATCGAGTTTTCAACTGAACTCATAAATACAATCTTTCTGACATGACTTAAACAGACCATGAATTTACACAGCAAACACAAAAAAACATCTAAAATAGTCTATTTTATATCTAACTTCTCACTATTGAACAAATTATGTGTTTTACTGACTCATCTTATGATTTTCTTTTTTCCCCACAGAGCTCATCACAGTGCATACTGGTTTGCCGTGTCCATATAAAGGATATGACGCTGGCTTGGAGTTCGGCCAAAATGAGGTATCTTATGAGGCAGCATACAGACAGCTCACTATGTTACGTGTCAAAAAAAAATGGAGCCAATTTCCATAAAGTATATTGTGTTTAATCCTGCTGTCACAGCTGAGGATGATTTTGCTGACATTTGAATATAGCCTCAATTCTTTACCTTGCAGCCCAAGCCTGGCTGCAGAGAACTCAAATATTGAGCGTAGCTACCTTTATCACAGCATTCGATCGATACATCATTGCACAGCTGTCAGATAAGTCATATCAGCCAGTCGGCCCGTCTGTGTGCTTCCCCTTTTCTAACCTGGATTGTTTTCTCTGGCCCCATTTAAAATGGGAAATAGCTTTGGTAGAAACGTTCAAGCTGCTCTAACAAAAGGTGAACCGTCATCTAGGTAAAGGTTGTCAGACGTGGTGCCCTGCTAAGTTTCTGGCACCCGTTCTGAGCGCCGGCCAATTCCAGGCTGAATAAGCAACGCAAAATGTGTCTCCTTGCTGCAAATGCCAGACAATACTCCAGTGCCAATTAGTTTGACACTGTTGTATAACACGGGCGATGTATCCTGGAAGAACCCTGCTTGCATCATGCTTCATGCATTGGTAATGACAAAATAACTTAAATTGCCTTTCTCTGCTGCCCTTGAAATTTTAAATTGCTTGCTCTGTCTCCTTCTATTTGTCTTTCATGGTTCCTGATCCTAGAGTTATACTCTCTCAACAATATAAAGTGTTGTAAAAATGGCCGGATGCCTTTAGAAATCTTGGTTTAGATTTGATTTATAGAACGCAGAGATATTTTTTTTTGGCAGAAAAGATGTGTTAAACCAACTGCTATATAAAAAGGCATCTATCTGTGGTCCTAAGAAGTATTTTTACACTTAAAGGGGTCATAGGATGCCCATTTTCCACAAGTTGATATGATTCTTTAGGGTCTTAATGAAAAGTCTGTAACATAGTTTGGTTAAAATTTCTCAATGGTAGTGTAAAAAACACCCTTTTTACCCTGTCAAAAACAGCTCTTTTCAGAGCACGCAGTTTTGTAGCATTTTCCTTTAAATGCAAATTAGCTCTGCTCTCCCCGCCCCTCTCTTCCGAGTGCTCCTCGAGGGGATGTTACTTTAGCCGCATTTCATGTGAAACTTGCTAATTAGCACATTATTAGGAAAGGCGATTTGCAAAGATTCACTTAAAAAACCTTACACTCACTTCTTCTGGAGTTGAAGCTGGATCACGAATGATTCGTGTGAACATAGATGCATTTATGTAGATCGGGGGTGCATTCTCTTCAAAAACAAACATAATCCACTGCATCTTCAGCGGCTCAGATGTCGGGAGTAAATGACGACTGCTAAGTTAATTATTACATCCAACAACAGAACACCACAATCGCTTAATAGGAGACAATCTTGTCTACACCTGCTCCAGCGGTGAAACAATGGCGGACTGATGAAAGCTCACTCAGGGCGTGTCTTAGGTAAGACGCCAGTCCAGTCTGTGCTGAAATGCTACTGTCAATCAAACTATCGTGGGAGGGGCCTGTTTTTGTGACATCACACAGACAGGCATCTGAGATCGGCTCGATTTGAGAAAGGGGTAAAGATTTGAGCAGATTAAAAAAAAAACACTGGGTGGATTTTTATAATTTTAGGGTGGTTGTGTACACACACTGCCAACACACATTTCAGTTCAAACAACTTGTAAAAGTGCATGTAGCATCATATGACCCCTTTAAGTCACACTTAAAAACTGTCATTGTCAACAAATGCCATTACATAGATTTGAAATATCAAGCCAGATAGCAGAAGCACACATGAAAATGTAAAAAAAGAGGATAAAACAACAGATGCACTGTACAAAATTAAGAGCTTTTAGATTCCAATTTCAAATTGTTATTAGAAAAATTCATCATGGATTCGTTTTACCATGGATTTAATCATTTAGACTATAAAAAAGGGCCCTTTACACGTCTTATCCTGTCAGCAAACATCATTAGCTGGTTCACCATGTGGATTCATATTCATTAGTATCGGAACATGTGGTCTATTAGATTAGCTTCATGAGCGTAATGAATATAGTGATAAGGATATTAATATTTGAACTAATGCAAAAATACTGATTATTCACAATACATACTGTGTGTAAAAATTAGCCATCTCATTTTTTTATATGGACCATGTGTTACATAAGAATATTTGTTTATGAAGCAATAAACGCCTGTTTCTAGCAAGCAAGTTAGACTTTTGAATGTCCTCCTTTTATGAGAAATACAAATTTGCTTATTTCCAATAAATATCTGCCTGTAACGTCTCCCCATTTGGCCCATTTGGACTCGCTTTGCTTAACCATGGTACCAAACCTCCAAACCTATCTATCAACCATTTTTCAGTGAAAATAATTAATAAAAAAAAATGTCCAAAAGTACCTTGATGCAAGATTGTGTAAGGGTTTCAAAACCCTTCCCTGTGAGTTCTGCAGCTTTTGTACTGGGTCAGGATAACCTTGCAGATGTTATACTGAAGGAAAGACCATGCAATATGGTGTAAAGCACTAGTGCCAGATGAGAAATGTGATTCGGATTTAGTTTGCTAATTAGTGAAAAGTTAATGCAATTCTAATCAACTTTGATAGAATGTAAAAACTGTTTGTAAAGCACTAATATAGCATACATGTATGGAAGCTTGTTTCTGCTATGGGATAAAAAAATAATAGTAAAAATAAAAGAGTAATTGCAAGCATTTATTTAACTGAATTTTATATCTTACAACTGAGACTTTTTTCTTGCAATTCTGAGAAAAAACCCTAAATGGCTAATCACAACTGTGTGTTTATAACTTGCAGTTGCGAAATATAAACTTGTTTATATTATGGGAAATTATGGGATAAGAAGTCACAATTACCTTTTTTAAAAGTTGCGAGATGTAAATTCAGAATCCCAAGAAAAACTCAAAGTAGTGTAATGTAAACTCACTATTTTGAGAAAGAGAAGTTAGAATTGCTAGATGTAAACTCAGAATTAGAGGGGAAAAAACACCAGAATTGTGAGCTTTAAACCTGTAATTACAATCTTATAACTTTTGAGATTGAGCATTTGTGAGATATACATGAAAAATCTCGCAAATTCTGAAAAAAAATCTAAAGTGCGAGATGTAAACACAATTCTAAGGACAAAGGTAGAATACAAGGCAGATACAAACTCGCAACTGAGAGAACAAAGTCAGAATTGCGAGATGCAAACTCAGAATTCGTAAAAATAAACAAACTAAAATGTAATTTGCGAGAAGTAAACTTACATTTCTAAGAAGTATGTCAGAATTGTGAGATGTAAACTCAGAATTAGAGAGCGAGAGAGAGAGAGAGAGAGAGAGAGGAGAGAGAGAGAGAGAAAGAGAGAGATATGTAATTAAAATGTTCTAAATTGCAATGGCAAGATATACTGTATATTTGCAATTCTGAGGGGAAAAAAACAGTCGGAACTGTGAGATACAAACTCGCAATAGAGAGAAAAAAGTCAGATTTGCGAGATGTAAGCTAAAAAAAAAACTAATTTGTGAGAAGTAAGAAGTAAACTCGGAATTCCGAAATGTAAACAATTACCACAAAAAAACTAAAAGTGAGATACAAACTCACAATGGAAAGAACAAAGTTAGAATTATGAGGTTGAAAAAAAGAAAAATCAATTACCTTTTTTATATTTGTTTTTCCGTGGTGGAAATAAGCTTCCATATATATGTATGGCTGCTCACCAAATAAGTAATTACATGGACATGAAATATTGATCTAAGTTTATTTATTTATTTATTTTTTAAATCTTACCTGTGTATTATTATCCTAAAGCCTGAGAACTGCAACAATATTACCATAATATTAATGCTTAAGTCATCTGAAGGCATTTTCTCTACAATCAACACGACTAGCTGAAACACAAAATGGTGCCCGCTGCATTTATATGAAAACGGAGCTAAAAGCGATACAAGAAACATGAAAGTAGCACCAGTTTCAGCTATCAATCAAAGTAGTTTGACATATTGTGTTGTTGCCATTGACAACGGCAAATATTAGAAAATATCAGACCACTGAATGCCGCCAATCAGAATTGCCTATAATAAAATATTGATAAAATACTGGTTTGCAGGTCATCTAAAATAACTAATATTTGCACTATGAATTAATATGCCATCTCATATTAGCAAAAAACTATACACTATTACTATCACATTATGTATAATGTGGTATTGCGGCACTCAGTCTACCAATGTAAATATGTCTCCTAAATAAGATAATATGTTCCATTTCAACCACCACGTTTATACAATAAACATTAACGTTCTCCACATAAATAATCTTTTTAAAGCATTTTACACAGTATTCTGCACATCCACTTATATAGGTACATATGGACCATAAACTCTGCTCTCTTTAATGATTAAAAACCCTAGAAAAGTGCCAGATGGTGTCAAAAAACAGGTGGCTAATTATCTTACCACAGCTTTGCACCTCTGCATCAGACAGTAAAATGCAAGCACCATTTAGACACAGTTAAGAGTAAGTCAGCTTCCACTTCCTGTGTGCGGTAATGAGCAATGCAGTGAAGTGAGAGGAGCCTTAAAGATAATGAGGATCTGGGCTTCACAAAAAAAAAAAACCTCTACTAAAGACGGCTCGAAAACTCTACGTGACCCTGTACGTGGTGCAGACCAATGGCATTTCTTGAAGGTGAAATGTCGTAACAGCATTAATTAGATATACATACTTTTATTTTTTTATTTTTTGGTGCTATATCTGGAATTTAACGACCATGGAATGCTTTTCAAATAGTTAAAAATTTGGAAATAATAATTGGAGTCAGAGATACTAATGGAAATGTTTTCATCTTATCAAAGTATTTTTAATGATTAGGTTGCAGTCACCTGTGGTCTAGATTATTACTTTAATTATTTTTGAACTAAAAGCCAATTTACAGTAGATCTTTAGAAGAGTGAAGTCAGGATACTGTTGTGGCATATTTTTAGTATTTTCTGCAATGATTTTGGGGGGAAATCTGATGTGGAATGGATTAAATCATGATAAAACACTAAAGGTACAGAGAGTATTGATAGCTGAATGCATTATCAAATAAAGGAAATATTTAATTAGTATTTAATTTATATTTTGTTAATAGGTAATAAAACAGGTAAAATATATATTTTTTGTAATTATATATGATAAATTATTCTGATAAATGCTATTGCCCACTCTATTGCTCATATAATTAAATAAATATAATTAATAATAAATTAAAAAACATGTCGTGGAAAATTAGAACTAGAATATTGGTTTGTTCTGCACACAAAGCTGTCGAATGAGTCATTTGGATTATTTTGATGGTGCTTTTAATGTGTGTGTGTGTGTGTGTTTCTCTTCTTTGGAACTCGACAGTTATGGTCACTCTGAACTCTGATGAAAGCTCATGAAGCTCTGAAAACATTCCTCAAATTCTTCTTTGGTTTTCCAGTGGTAGAAAAATAACACCACATGAAATGAAAATCATTTATATAATTATTAAGTTTTGGTGAACTATTGCAGTTCTGAGAGAAAAAAAGCCAAAATTACTAATTGCAACAATTGCGAGAAAAAGAGTCCGAATTGTGAGATTAAAAGTAACAATTACCTTTTTTTTTTAAGAACTGTGAAATGTAAATTCAGAATCCTGAGAAAAATTTTAAATTGTGAAATGTAAACTCGCAATTCTGAGGAACAAAAGTTAGAGGGAAACTCAGAATCAAGGAGATGTACCTTTGAATGTTTTTTTTTTAGTCTTTGATGTAAAAAAAAATATGTAAATAAAAAAATAATAATAATACATTTGCAAGAAATGAACTCAGAATTCTGGCAAAAAGTTAGAATTGCAAGATGTAAACTCAGAATTTAAAAAATTTTAAAAAATTGGAAGACGTAAACTCAAAATCCCAAGTTAAATTAAAAATGTGGTTTTTTTTTTATTCTGAGTATATACTTTTTGAATTGCAAGATATAAACTCAGAATTACAAAAAACAACAACAACAAAAATCAAAATCGCGTGATATAAACTTCCAAGTAAAATAAAAAAAACTGCAAGAAGTATACCGTAAAACCGTATTTGTTTATACCGTAAAGAAAAATAACTTTTTTTTTAAATGAAGCACTTGACAATGTGCCAAAGTGCTTAACAACAAATTGATATGCCTAAATTAAACATATGTAATTTTTTTTTTTAATATTGTGTTATATAAAAATGATCTCTGATTGATACGGTGGAAACATCTATAAAAAACAGAAAAGCCTAAGTAACAGCATCTTGAAAACAACAAATGGAGAAGCACAGAAGAGTTTCCAATAAATCGTTCTGTAGGCTACATAAAACCGCAAACAATGCTGCATTCAATCTATCACATTTTAGTGTCCATCATGATTCCTTGTTGTAATGTAAAGCACGCAAAGCTAGGCTGACAAAACAGCGGAGTACACAATTTCAGCTGAAGGATTTAAAGGTGTAAAGGCCATTTCCGATCTATGGGGTTACATCTCCATAATGGCCTCATTATTCATGACTGTGGCTTGAAACATTGAGGTTGAGGTAATGATCTCTTCACTAGTTGCTGAATATCACCTTTTCTGAAGCATTAGGTTATGAATTCACATACTCAAGAATTCAGGCCAATGGAGGCAATGCTGTTGTGAATGTTCTTCCATGTTTGCTATTGGTTTTTAATACTGACCAATGATCAGTTTTCTCATAATGAATAGGGAGTCAACCAGACTCCCAGAGATATGTTGTATATTTAAATAGTGTATTCAAATATGTAATGCCTTTAGGTTGAGGTACTATAGAAATCCTGCTGAAAAAAGAAAACTGAGTAAAGCCTAAGGTGGTTTGCTGGTCTTGCACGCCTACAGCAGACATGACCCGCGTCACATCACATCACATCACATCACGGCAAGTCAACTCGAGGTTGTTCACCAAAGTAGAAAAGCTGAACATCAACTCAAAAAGTTGTATGAGCTGCACGATTTAACCAATATTAAGATGGATAAATAACGATTTCTATGCGATTTTAAACAGAAATACACTACCATTTAATGTTTGGGGGTCAGCAAGTTTGAGAAATGTAAAATAGTTTAATTTAGCACTGATGCATTAAAGTTAACAAAAGTGACATTTATAACATTACAAAAGGTTTTTGTTTCTTTTGAACTTTATATTCATCAAAGCCACAAAAATGTGTTTTTAGTAAAAACTGTTTTCAACATTGATAATCAGAATCAAATCAGCATATTAGAATGATTTCTGAAGGATCATGTGACACTGAAGACTGCAGTAATGATGCTGAAAAAATAGCTTTGCATCACAGGAATAAATTACTTTTTACAATATATTAAAATAGAAAACTGCTATTTTAAATTGTAGTAATAGTTCACAATATTATTGTGCTTACTGCATTTTTTGATCAAACAAATGCAGTCTTGGTGAGAAAAACAATAACAAATAAATCCTTCTGACACCAAACTTTAGAACAGTAGCATATGTTGGCATCAAAATGTATTATTTAGTTTATATGCAGTTTTTATTTAAATAAAATATTGACCGAAATCTATTTGTTGATGCATTATTATTATATGCATGCCAATGCTCAATGTTAACAGTTTAATTAAAATAATATAATATAATTGTCAATAATAAATGTCATTATTATTTATCATCATTAATAGGAATAAATTATCATTATTAATGATCATTAATATAGATGTTAGCTTTGCTACAGCTGCACTATACATATGATCAGGAGCAAAATATGATGTACATCAACAATAGAAACAGAGCAAACACTTCAAATGTAGCCTGACTGTTTTTTTTTTGTGGGGGGGGGGTGGTTTGCGATGCACTGCATGGATTGCAGGCAAAGCTGGTGTATAGCCCGAATCCATTCTATAAACCAGAAAAACAGACTAGCCTAGCCAGACAAGCTTAGTGATGGCTGGGAGAGCAGCTAACTACTGTATCTTTCTTGTGCTTTTTTTTTTCTTTCTTTTTTTGCGCAAAGACTGGCCATGTTTTTAACTAAAAAGCATACAGTTGGTGATGTACTTGATCCTTACTCTAATTTATTTCATTTTGAGACTTGAGGGAAAAACTAGTTGTAGTTTTACCACACATGCACACCAATTAAACCCACATAATCTAGACATGTATAAGGCTACCACAACACCTGTGACGAATTTGGCACACCTGCCCGACCCAGGGTGCCGTCTGTGCTTGTGATAAATACCCCAATAAACAGCGAAACCTTGTGGCCCCTGGAAGACGTGAAATGCATGGCCACCCTAATTAGGTAGAAGAACCCCAACTGAAAGTAAGATCAATAGAGCATCTCTGCGCACTGTCACGTCCCATTATCGGCACGGCTCATCATTTACAGCGGTTTTTACCTCTGTTTTTCGGTGCGCCGGAGCTCTCCACTGTCATTAGCTGTACATCAGAAGCAGAACATGCGGCGGGTAAAGACGACGCTTTAATTACGCCAGCTGCAAAGCCATTTCGGCCCGACTCACCTCGTGCCCTGCCTGTCGAGATCATGGCCGTCCATCCGCGAGTGCAGCAAATAACGCCACTTTGAAGCCCACACGCGCCGTAGGATGACACATAAACATCAATTTTAAACAAACAATTTTGCACATAAACAAGCTAATTCAATTCGGTCCGTCATTCTAGCAAACTTCTCCAACTCAGAGTTTGAACAATTCTATTAACTTCTCATTTCCTCCGACAGGTGAAGCCGTCTGTTGCCGAATTGTGAGCTATTGGTAAAATTAGGTCTAGTCCTTTCTCAAATGGGTGCAGAGGGAGGTTGTCACACCTTTAATTTGATTAATTAATGTTTGCTTCTCGAAGCGAGCTCGAACCACGGAAGGAAAGTGAATGCTTCTTCATTTGCGTTGTCAGGATTACAAAGGGGAAGGGTAATCCAAATCAGCTTCCTAGAGGACAGCTGCTTTATCATCATTACAATGGGTTTACTGGTGTCTGTTTGGGGCGATTTCGAAGCGTCTACGAGAAATAAATCTATAACTGAAGTTCCTGGTTGTTTGTCACTATTCAAAGACCACTGGAGAGCTGCAAGAATGGATGGACTCTTCTGGAGTTAGGTGCATGTACGAGCAGGAATTTCCTCAATGGACTTTGGGGAATCTAACCTGGAAAAATTAATAAATGTGAATTAATAATATTAGCTCAAAAGTCATCTTTAATTGTACTTCAGAGTTTCGGTTCATTTGTTAAACCAGTTCACACCATGGTCTGTGTGATTTATTAGCGAATTAGTCATAATCTAAAAATAAATTCTGCAAATCATGAGTCAAATGACTGGAAAGATAATTGAAAAGCCACTGAAGTTACTACTCTGAGTTAACTCTTTTCAATGGAACACTCACTGGTTCAAAACTGATTAATCTGACTGATTAATTATTTTTAATGAATTAGTCAAACTGGTTCCCAGAGTGGTCTGAATGATCTAGAAGTGAATCAGTCCAAATCTTAAAACAAATCATTATCATTGTCCAAAATGAATCATTATCAAAAATAAAATAAAATAATTGATTCTTATGATAAGTGAATCAGTCTGAATCAAAAAACAATTCTGTAGCCAGTAGCCAAATGACTGGAAAGGTCATTGATTCTTTTGTGAAAATCTATTCAATGATCTGACTTAAACCAGTTCATAACATGGGTTTCTAATTCATTAGCGCATCAGTCCAAATATTGAAAAAAAAATTTTAAATTAAAATAAATCTGCAGATTATTATCCAAAATAGTCATGAAAAGCCACTGAAATTACTGTTTTGTTGAATCAACTGTTTTCATTGAATCTGTTAAACCAGTTCATAACATAGTCTGAGTGATTCATTAGCGAATCAGTCCAAATATATATATTTTTTTTTTACAAACTTATCTAAAAGAAATAAAAATTCTAGAAATAATTAATATTTCTATAAAATATCTTTACTACTCCAAATGACTGAGAAAAAAATCACAAAAAGCCATTAAAATTACGGTTCTGTTGAATCAACTCTTTTCATTGAATCTGCTTAAAACAGTTCACTACATGGTCTGAATAATTCCTTATCCAAAAAAGAAACATTACTGCAAATCATTATCTAAATGATAGGGGAAAAAGCTTTCTTTTGGGTTCTTTTTGTAATGAATCAGTAAAACTGATTCACAAATCTGCCTGAATAATCCATTCAATCACATGTTTACATTTTTTTTTTTTTTTTTTTGTTTTTAAAAAAAAAGGGGGGCTGACTGGAAATTCCTGGTCAAAAATACTGAGAAATTTACTGTGCTAAAAACATACTGTGACATTCAGAACTCAAAAGTTCATCATTATAAGTTCAAAGGCTCAAATCTGACAGAAAGCTAACAATTAGCTTTCTCCAGGTATATTACAATGTCTTGATCATTGCTTATTTAAAGGTGCTGCTGCAAAAAAATCGACTGTTTCAAATCTTAAGGTCGAAGAAAGTGTTGACAGTGGTCATAAAAAATAAAATATATAAATAAAAACCTTTCAAATGTCATAAGTGAACCTCAGAGGAGTGGAAAAAGGAACACGACCCCTTTAAAGTGAACTCACTTGTTATGTACGGTGTGGCTCAGCACACATCCTTGAGAAATGCCTTACAGTGATTGTCTTTTTGTCTGTTCGCTTGTGAAATTATACCTCTGTGATCATCACACCAGGGAAAGGAACATCTAAGACCATGCATCATCCTATTTTGGGCCCTCAAAACAAACACCAATAAAGCGCAGATCCTTGGAGAACTGCAGGGGAGGATTTCAAAGCAATAAATGCACCTCTTGCTTTGTAAAAATTTGTTTGCACTCAGCAAAAGAACACACACACACACACACACACACACCACAGACAGACAGACAGACAGACAAGTAAGCAGGACTGGGGCTAGTTGTCACATGGTCTATATATCTCAGTAACTATAAGGTTTTGAAGTCCAGCTAACCAGCAAAAGAAATGCATTGGGTTCATTTAGATGTATATTTAATTATTTCATAAAAATTATATGAATTAGGTGGCATTATAATCATATGTGGGGTGTGTGTGTGTGTGTGGTGTGTGTGTGTGGGTGTCCTGTATATTATATATATATATATATAAACCACACACTATGATATACATTAAAACACATATATCATAGTTAATAGGTATACAATAAAAAGTATACATTATATCACTAATTATTATATGTATAAAACCACAAACACCACACACACACAACACATATATTATATATATTATATATATACACAGGTGCATCTCAATAAATTAGAATGTCGTGGAAAAGTTCATTTATTTCAGTAATTCAACTCAAATTGTGAAACTCGTGTATTAAATAAATTCAATGCACACAGACTGAAGTAGTAAGTCTTTGGTTCTTTTAATTGTGAACAAAAACCCACCAATTCACTATTTCAACAAATTATAATATGGTGACATGCCAATCAACTAATCAAATCAAAACACCTGCAAAGGTTTCCTGAGCCTTCAAAATGGTCTCTCAGTTGGATTCACTAGGCTACACAATCATGGGGAAAACTGCTGACTTGACAGTTGTCCAGAAGACAATCATTGACACCCTTCACAAGGAGGGTAAGCCACAAACATTCATTGCCAAAAAGCTGTCTGTTCACAGAGTGCTGTATCAAAGCATGTTAACAGAAAGTTGAGTGGAAGGAAAAAAAGTGTGGAAGAAAAAGATGCACAAAAACCGAGAGAACCGCAGCCTTATGAGGATTGTCAAGCAAAAATCGATTCAAGAATTTGAGTGAAAAATTCACAAGGAATGGACTGAGGCTCGGGTCAAGCCATCAAGAGCCACCACACACACAGACGTGTCAAGAAATTTGACTACAGTTGTCGTATTCCTCTTCTTAAGCCACTCCTGAACCACAGAAAACATCAGAAGCGTCTTACCTGGGCTAAGGAGAAGAAGAACTGGACTGTTGCCCAGTGGTCCAAAGTCCTCTTTTCAGATGAGAGCAAGTTTTGTATTTCATTTGAAAACCAAGGTCCTAGAGTCTGGCGGAAGGGTGGAGAAGCTCAATAGCCCAGTTGCTTGTGAAGTTTCCACAGTCTGTGATGATTTGGGGTGCAATGTCATCTGCTGGTGTTGGTCCATTGTGTTTTTTTTGAAAACCAACGTCACTGCACCTGTTTACCAAGAAATTTTGGAGCACTTCATGCTCCTTTAGCTGACCAGCTTTTTGAAGATGCTGATTTCATTTTCCAGCACCTTCATTTGGCACCTGCCCACATGCCAAAAGCACCAAAAGTTGGTTAAATGACCATGGTGTTGGTGTGCTTGACTGGCCAGCAAACTCACCAGACCTGAGGCATTGTCAAGAGGAAAATGAGAAACAAAAAATGCAGATGAGCTGAAGGCCAATGTCAAAGAAACCTGGGCTTCCATACACCTCAGCAGTGCCACAAACTGATCACCTCAATGCCACGCCGAACTGAGGCAGTAATTAAAGCAAAAGGAGACCCAACCAAGTATTGACTACATGTACAGTAAGAACGTACTTTCCAGAAGGCTAACAATTCACTAAAAATTTTTTTTTATTATTGGTCTTATGAAGTATTCTATTTGTTGAGATAGTGAATTGGTGGAATTTTGTTAAATGTGAGCCAAAATCATCACAATTAAAAGAACCAAAGACTAACTACTTCAGTCTGTGTGCATTGAAATTATTTAATACACGAGTTTCACAATTTGAGTTGAAATTACTGAAATAAATGAACTTTTACACAACATTCTAATTTACTGAGATGCACCTGTATATAATATTTGTAATATTTGTATTTGTATATAAATTATTATTTGATAACAAATCTTTTTAATTATTTAATTATTTAATTTATTGATAAAATATTTAGGTAGTTATACAATAAAATACACTTATGAAGTATTTCAAATACTAATTGAAAATAAAATAATGTGGACTCATATATTGGAGTAATTGTATAGGACAGTTTAATATGGATGGCAAGGATAGGGGCACTAAATAAACTATATAATAAAAGAACATTAATAATAGCAATATTTAAAAGGCCTATAAACTTATTACTTTTAAGAAGTAAATCTGTTGGATATTAATAAAATGTTGAATTAAATATATGTTGTTATATTTTACATTTTTATAGCAAAATTTGCATAATAATAAAATGCACACCATTAATACATTTTGTCAAACTAAAGACCTCCCAGAGTGGCTCTTTAGTTTGACAACTTTTCAATTACTCAAATACTGGTTCCACTCATGTTTATAATGCCTCTCGGGTTAAATTTACACACTTTATTAAAGCTGTCAAAATGTCCTGTGCTACCTCATTCAATTGACCTTTTCCACATCTGCGCTATTTACGTCAGAGATTCGACGCAATGAACACCCGACCACCATGTGCCCTATTAGTCACCCCGTAGGTGGTTTATAACCTGTTTTTGTCTGGCTGTGAGAATAATAAACCGTTGATAAACACTCTTTAGCTTCCCTCAGGACATTTGTTAATGCTCAGAGGTCGAAGAGCCGAGGGATTCATTTGTTCTATTGCACTGATGTGTCTCTCCTCATTAGATGTGTCGCCATTGGTTAGCTTATGTGAATGTGTAGAGAAGTTAAAAGTGCTTTTCCTGATCAAATATTCAAGTGCCTGTATAGAAAGCCCGTATTGATTTGAACGCCCTCCATGTGTGTACATTTATTCAGTAAATCTTTAAATGTAAAGTTTTTAAAATTAAATATTAAAATAATGTGAAAGAATTAACAATTTATAAAGCTGACAATTGAATGATAGTCTTGCCTAAGGTCTGTTCCACACCCCATCTTCTATTTCTGGCCAAAAACGGCCAACTTTACATATCAGTCAGATGTTCGTTCCTGTCAAAGCGGCCAATCACAGTTCGTTTTGGTCATACGTGGCATTTAGGAGTGGGTTTATATCTGAGCTGCCATGAAGTCTATAAAAGTAATGGACTAGCATGGTAAAAATGAATCCTCACAAACAACTGCTTGGAAAAATTGTACATGATTGGAGTTACTGTAATTAGCACTAATAGAGGATCTCACTGAATTAAGAAAGAATTAGTTGGAAATATATATATATATAGTTACGTATAGTTTCGAAATATAAAGAAGGCTTTACATTCTTTATATTCATTGTTGCACTTTAGATTCACAACCTGGACGTATTTAGAAAATGTGGTTGTTATTTAAGTGACTCATAGGTTTCGAGGTGAATTGTGTGCTCATTAGGGTGATTGTTTTTCACCATGTGTAAATGTACATCTTCTGCAACGCAGAAATACTTATGCAAACAACATGATCTATTTAGTCAAAGATATTTTCTACCATAATGTCATATTAAAACCTATTCTGAGTTACAGTAGTTTGAATTATAAAAACAAGAACAACATAATTACCTATATAAAAATAGTTTTAAATAAAATGGGCCTGTGTCTCATTTTAATGTACAATTATAACACTATGCTTGTGTCTTCGTACCTTGGCATTAAATTACATAAAACTAGTTAACGCTGTTGTGCGAGTGTTTCTAATACAACGTCTAAGTGAGCAACAGCATACTTGACATCTTTCTCGCTTCTGACCAATGTAACAATCTCTCAATATCATTTTCCTCTTTTGGAAAGTCATATAAATGCTATCGTGAAATTTTTCTTTTGCTGTTTGGGCAAATGAGAACGCAAAAATTATATTTGTCGTCATATCCGTTCACCATTATAGAAGTTTACTCAGCTATGATGACTTGTTCCTCTGAGAACTCCAGAAATGTGAAAAGTGTCCATTGACTTTTCAAATTACCCAATTCTTTTGTAAATGATGACATTAAAAACAAAAATGTAAATTTTTGAGAGAACAATCCCTTTAAAAGCCTTCCAAAAATAGTCAACGACTGATAAACATCTACTATATTAACAATCTATATCTTGTTTTCAAAAATGTTATTTTGTCAGAATGCACAACACATTCATCAATAGATAAACCAAATGGTGTAGTTACAGCATCCACCAGCAGGGGCACACAGATCTGCGTAACTAGTCATGCAAACACATGGTGAGACGTCCACATCATCCAGATATTTCAGTGGGAAGGAAGGCTTTTTGATGTCTAGCGCAGCTGAGAGTAAACTAGAGCGAGAGGGGATGCTGGCCGAAGGCTCGTGAACACCTTGACAAAATTTAAGCTGGCAGTGGTGTGCGAGGGAGAAATTTGATGATACACAGTGTGCGTCACCGTCACTGTCGTGCTAGACTCCAGGGATATTTATAGCGAGCTGAAAAACATGGTGTGAGACAAAAAATTCACTGCACTTCAAGCTGATTCAGTTCTGTTATGTTTGTGAGGAACTTCTCAAGGCTACAAACTGAATTTGAATTGCCAGTGGGTACAAGTTCAGATGTGAACATACAATATATATATATATTTTTTGCCCATGCTTGGTTTTCAGATTTTCCTCCACAGTGGTCTGCATTTCCAGTGATGTATACTATAGATCTGTTCATATTTGTTTTTGTTATGTTTACAAATAAGATGCATACTTGAAACGATCTGCTGGCCAGAGTATGTAATAATTTATGACCATAAATTATGAAGCAATCAAAGGCAGCAGAGATCAAAATTCTCATACTAAGCAAAACAAACTAGTATTATGCTTCCTACATGTTGACATTTTGAAGCACATGAACAACACCACTTATGGATAAAATGCTAAACGAATTTTTTTTTGTCAATATTCATGTCGTACCAAACCTGTGTGACTTTTTTCTATGCAACACAAAATAAGATATTTTGAAAATTGTTGACTTCCAAATGACCGAAATGTTCATAAATGAGAGATTTAAAATAAAAAAATATCATTTTAAAGTCCGCATGAAATCAAAATTGACTTTATTTACTTTATTAATGCACATTGCTAGGCTTGATGTGAACAATTAATCCGTGCAAGTTAATGTTTGTCTTGGTAATCTTTAATCAAAATCTGAACATTTGCTTCCGCTCTGGAATGGCATTCCTTCTCTGATGACGTCAGTTTGACGGCTTGGGCAGAATATGCTTAAACACCCCCCTTCAACCGTTCTACGGTGCAAAATGCGTGAGAGATGATGAGAAGAGGAGCGCAAAAATAAAACCACGCCCTCTATTCAATATTCTGTTTCAGCTGGAAATACGTCACTACACTGAAATAAAGCCGGCAGCAACTTCTTTAACACCACTTATGGATAAAATACCAGTGGAAACTTAAGCAATTTGATGTTTTCATACTGTAATTTAGTTTTGTGAATGTTGTCTTTACAATTGATTTTGTATGTTTTAAACTGTTGCTGAAGAATAAAACTTGCCATAGCATTATGAGGTGTTATCGTGTGTGCACACCAAAAGCAAATTTAGTTATTTCCACGAGTAGATTACATACAAAGTCAATGTAAAGATGCGAATAGATGACAATTCACGCCGGGCAATGCAAATGACGTGAATTGTGTGACGCGATTGCCGCGAGCATGCGATATTCGCCTCAACAGCGTCTTCCGTGCAAGTTGAAAAATTTAAACTCGAACAGGAAATTTGCATGATGCATTTTCACGCAAGCCAATCAGCAAAGGGCTTATGTTCGGTTTGACACATCCGCTTGTATCAGAAAACGGAGGAGAGCACATTCGATATTTCTAATTCATGTGAATGACACAAAAACATCCCATGAGTAATCTAGAGCGATAACGCGATACAAATATTGGCTTCGCTTTTGATGTGCACACCAACATTTATCTTGATGGCAGATACAATAGTCAAATGGAAAAGGAGAAAAAACACAGTTGGCTTTGTTTTGACAGAAATATTTGATAGCAAAATATTTGCACAGCAGAATCAGCTAAGAGTTGTTAACTCTTCCCAGCCATTGACAAGTTATTCTGTAAATATGTGACCCTGGACCACAAAACCAGTCATAAGGGTCAATTTTTCAAAACTGAGATTTATACATCAGATGAAAGCTGAATAATATAATAATAATAATAAGCTTTCCAATTGATGTATGGTTTGTTAGGATAGGACCATATTGGGCCGAGATACAACTATTTGAAAATCTGGAATCTGAGGGTGCAAAAAAATTTAAAATATTGAGAAAACGCCTATAAAGTTGTCCAGAACATTTAAGTTATTAGCATTGCATATTACTACTCAAAAATTAAGTTTTGATATATTTACGGTAGGAAATTTACAAAATATCTTCATGGAACATGATCTTTACTTAATATCCTAATGATTTTTGGCATAAAAGAAAAATCAATCATTTTGACCCATACAATGTATTTTTGGCTATTGCTAGAAATATACCCCAGCGACTTAAGACTGGTTTTGTGCTCCAGGGTCACATATGACTGTGTAAGCGCCTATCTAAAAATGTTTCCCCTCACCATGTCCCCTTAGGGGCTTTGGGGAATTCAGTTAACTATGACCGTTTAAGTTTCATTTAAATGTTTACCTGGCAAACCAACATGTGCACGCACACATGCAAAATAAAAAGCCATGCCTCGATGTGAGATTTTTTCAGGGGTCATTCTGGAAACTTAACTCAGTGAAATGTCCTATGATTGGCTGTGAAGGGGGGAAAAAAATCGATGAAAAGTAACGTAAATCCAGTCAATTAGATAAGAAGTTGTTAAATCAAGAAACTGCTTGCCAGGCAGTCAGAGAACAAATTGTGGGATGATTAAACTGTCAGTTAACATCAAGATTGATAATGTTTACTATGTAACCATGACATTTTAAAATCGTTCTAGGAAAATAGAGAAGTTCAGACAGAGGAACAATTTTGTTGGGATCACTTTCAGAGCAACTTTTGTCCCAGTCAAACAAAATCAAAATCCACTCAAAATCTGCCTTAACACAATGTCATTGTCAACTGTTATGCTAATATTGCTATTTTATGCTAACATACAGTGGGGCAAAAAAGTATTTAGTCAGCAACCAATTGTGCAAGTTCTCCCACTTAAAAAGATGAGAGAGGCCTGTAATTGAGAGACAAAATGAGAAAAAAAAAAATCCAGAAAATCACATTGTAGGATTTTTAAAGAATTAATTGGTAAATTCCTCGGTAAAATAAGTATTTGGTCACCAACAAACAAGCAAAATTTCTGGCTCTCACAGACCTGTAACAAATTCTTTAAGAGGCTCCTCTGTCCTCCACTCGTTACTTGTATTAATGGCATCTGTTTGAACTCGTTATCAGTATATTAGACACCTGTCCACAACCTCAAACAGGTCACACTCCAAACTCCACCATGGCCAAGACCAAAGAGCTGTCAAAGGACACCAGAAACAAAATTGTAGACCTGCACCAGGCTGGGAAGACTGAATCTGCAATAGGTAAGCAGCTTGGTGTGAAGAAATCAATTGTGGGAGCAACTATTAGAAAATGGAAGACATACAAGAACACTGATAATCTCCCTCGATCTGGGGCTCCACGCAAGATCTCACCCCGTGGGGTCAAAATGATCACAAGAACTGTGAGCAAAAATCCAGAACCACACGGGGGGACCTAGTGAATGACTGCTGAGAGCTGGGACCAAAGTAAAAAAGGCTACCATCAGTAACACACTGCAACGCCAGGGACTCAAATCCTGCAGTGCAGACGTGTCCCCCTGCTTAAGCCAGTACTTGTCCAGGCCCGTCTGAAGTTTGCTAGAGAGCATTTGGATGATCCAGAAGAGAGATTGGGAGAATGTCATATGGTCAGATGGAACCAAAATAGAACTTTTTGGTAAAACTCAACTTGTCGTGTTTGGAGGAGAAAAAATGCTGAGTTGCATCCAAAGAACACAATACCTACTGTGAAGCATGGGGGTGGAAAAATCATGCTTTGGGGCTGTTTTTCTGCAAAGGGAACAGGACGACTGATCCGTGTAAACGAAAGAATGAATGGGTCCATGTATCGTGAGATTTTGAGTGAAGTCCTCCTTCCATCAGCAAGGGCATTGAGATGAAACGTGGCTGGGTCTTTCAGCATGACATGATCCCAAACACACCGCCCGGGCAAAAGAAGGAGTGGCTTCGTAAGAAGCATTTCAAGTCCTGGAGTGGCCTAGCCAGTCTCCAGATCTCAACCCCATTATAAAATCTTTGGAGGGAGTTGAAAATCAATGTTGCCCAGCGACAGCCCCAAAACATTACTGCTCTAGAGGAGACCTGCTGGAGGAATGGCCAAAATACCAGCAACAGTGTGTGTGAAAACCTTGTGAAGACTTATAGAAAATGTTTGACCTCTGTCATTGCCAACAAAGGGTATATAACAAAGTATTGAGATGAAATTTTGTTATTGACCAAATACTTATTTTCCACCATAATTTGCAAATAAATTCTTTAAAAATCCTACAATGTGATTTTCTGGAGTTTTTTTTCTCATTTTGATCTCATAGTGGAGGTATACCTATGATGAAAAGTACAGGCCTCTCTCATCTTTTTAAGTGGAGAACTTGCACAATTGGTGGCTGACTAAATAATGTTTCCCCACTGTAGCTATTATAACTCTTCCAACTATTACAGGAAACTACACTGCATGCTTGCTGTACTGTATAGACAACTAAAATTATTATAACAGAAACATAATTGGACCGCTGTCTTGAGCTGTGTGCAATACCTGGGAATTGTCCTAGACACGGCGCTGCGCTTCTTGTCTGGTGTGCAACTACCTTACATTCTTACTTCGCCCATGTATAAAATAAGCGTCCTTGAAGGTGTGCCGTTTTCTAACGTATTTACTTTTTAACTTCTTAGGTAATATCAATGGTATGACGTTTCAGATGAGTCCGAAATTACAAAAACATATAAATATATTTATTGTTTGATCAAAATTATTGCTAGGGACAATTTGGTAGTTGCTGGATATTGGTAGGGACATGTCCCTAGCGTCCCTACCTAATTCTACGCCCTTGAATGCTAAGCATATCTTTATAGTAGTTTCAGTTTAAATAAATTTGCTTAGGCTTGGCGTTTGTAATAAATGTTGTTTATAATGAATGCCACTATAAATTATGTTTGTTTAATACCTATATTTGTCATTGCTGTTCTGAATACTGTTACATTTAAATGATTTGTTGTGGAATTAAGGGAACTAAAATAGATGTTTATATTGTTTGTGACTTTTTATTTACTGGTATTTGTGAAAATAAATAAAATGCGGAGTTTATACACTATGCGACTTAAAGGGGTATGCCCCAAAACCAATGAAAATAGAGGCGCCTTTTTACTCACGCCCGAGGCATCCTAGGTGTATATGACTTCTTCTCTCAGACGAATACAATCGGAGTTATATAAAAAAAAATTGTCTTTGATCTTTCAAGCTGTTTAATGCCACTCAGCGGGTGTTGCATTGCTTCAGTCCAAAAAAACTTAAATAAAAATCGCCCATCCATAAAAAAAAGTATCTCACACGGCTCCAGGGGGTGAACAAAGTCCTTCTGTAACGAATCGATGCATTTTTGTAAGAAAAAAATCCATATTCAAAACGTAATAATCACTTTAATCTAGCTTGCGCTTTACACGGAAGCAGTTCCGGGAGCATGACGTATGAGTTTAGCGCTGCGCATTTGCCGGTGAGTCTCGTGAAAACCAACGGTTGTTTACAGGATCAAAGGAAGCAAAAAGTTTCCTTACTTTAGCAAAGGAAAACCAGTCTCCTCTTGGATTATATCAAAATCCTCCGACATTCTTCATTACAAATCCTCATTTTGTACTTCTAAATAGTGACCATTGTTTTGTTTTGATCTCTCCACTGCGCTTCCGCGTTTGTCACTTCTGAGCGGCGCATGCGCAATGCCGACATCTTACGTCATCCTCCCGGAGCTGTTTCCGTGTACAACTGTTGGCGCAAGCTTGATTAAAGTGATTATTACGTTTTGAAATATGGATATTTTTCTTACAAAAATGCATCGATTAGCTACAGGAGGCCTTCGTTCACCCCCCAGAGCCGTGTGAGACACTTTTTTTTATGGATGGGCGTTTTTATTTAACTTCTTTTGGACTGAAGAAATGCAACACCCGCTAGTGGCATTAAACAGCTTGAAAGATCAAAGACAATTTTTTATACAACTCTGACTGGATTCCTCTGAAAGAAGAAAGTCATATACACCTAGGATGCCTCGGGGCTGAGTAAAACGCAGCCTAATTTTCATTTTTGGGTGAACTAACCCTTTAATAGAATAGTTCACCCAAAAATGAAAATTCTGTCATTTGTTCACCCTCAAATTGTTTCAAACCTGAATGGGTTTCTTTCTTCTGTCGAGCACAAAAGCAGATATTTTGAAGAATGTTGGTATCAAACAGTTGCCGGTAGCCATTAATTTCCATAGTATGGGAAAAAAAATACTATAGAAGTCAATGGCTTTGCCAACTGTATGGTTTCCTACATTCTACAGAATATCTTTAATCTGTGCATGTGTATGTGTGTGTGTTTATGTCTCTCTTTCAACAATGCAATTTTGACCTGGTCTGACAAATTTATTGAAAATACGGTGCTAGGGTCAAAACTGCATCCATCTGCAGTCCTTTATTTATTTATTGTGAATGGCCTCACAATTTGACCACTTTTCTTCTTGTTACCAATACTGTGTTTTCCAAAACATTAGTCTTAACTTGAATATATATTGCACAGGGTCAAATTTGCTTCTATTTTCAGTCCTACATTTGTGCAATTTATTTTCCAGCAAATACAAATTGACCACTTTTTCTTATTTGTTTCCAGTAGGGTGAGGCCCTTCACAAGAAATAAATAAAAGACTGCAGATGGATGCAGTAACTTTCCCCTGAATTTACCTACTCCTCTAACGTTATTTCCACCAGCAGTATGCCAGATCAATACTCTAACCCTTTGATGAATTGACCATTCATATACTGAGAATCATATTAAGCTTCGATTTCATTCCCCCCACGAAGTCTCTAACCAGAGATGACTTTAATGTCCAAAACAAACGATTTTAAAAAAGAAATGTGGCCCGAGGCAATTATGAAGGGTTGTGCATCTGTGAACCATGTGAGAAGCCCCCAGCAGCCCAGCGCTGGTCGTCCACCTTGTCAACATTAACTTGAAGCGAGACATGACGCTTTCTGTCATACTGTATCACCAAGCACGGGCCCCATAGAGGAAGACCAGCCTTGAGCATCTGACAGATTTGCGTCAGTGCTTCAGACACGGGAGGGTCGGGCTTCGATGCGGTGCTATTCCTGGAGGACGGACTATCTCGCTTTTTCCGTTCTGCTCTCTATCAGCAGGCTGCAGACTCTGAGAGATGAGTGGCAGGTGGGCTCGGCCATGTTTTAGATGATTGGAGGGGGTCTGACCCCGTGGTTCACTCCCTGCTGTTGTTTTCAGAGATACAGAGACAAGAAGAAGGAGTGCTGGAGAAGAGATTGCTTACTAACTTGTCAAAGCAAGTCGGCCTGCTGGGCTTGTGTGAACAAACTGCAACTATTGTTACGCTGGACCTCACAGTGACTGGCAGGAAGTGCTTTAGAGGCAATTAGTGAATACACAAAAGTCTATCAAAACATGAGAATTAATATACAGTTAGAAGCAACTAAAACCTGGTTGATAATCATAATATTTTAGCTGAAATATTATGAATCATTGTACATGTTGCATTTTTCCTGTATTTTCTTGGCCATTTTAGATCTTGACGACAAAACAGGAGAAAACATTGAAATGATTTACAATGAAAGAGCAGAGTGGAGACCTTCTACAAGAATAAAATAATATATATATATATATATATTATATATAAAAAAACCCAGTGTATAATATATTATATTTTATTTTTATTTTTTTTTATAAAGGAAAACTTGTATCGTAAGGATGCATTAAATGATCAAAAGAGACAGTATTATTTTATATTCAACATTCATAAGGCAAATAAGCATATTGGAATGATTTCTGAAGGATCGTGTGACACTGAGACTGGAGTAATGTTGCTGAAAATTCAACTTTTCCATCACAAGAATAAATTACATTTTATAATATATTAAAATAAAAACAGGTACTTTAAATTATAATTATATTTAAAAATATTACTGTTTTACTATATTTTTGATCAAATAAATGGAGCCTTGATAAGCATAAAAGACTTGAAATATCTTCAAACCCAAAACTTTTGAATGGTAAGGTACACCATCACAGAAGAAAAAAAAGGGCCCTCAAATATTTTTGTTAATGTTTTGTCAATAAAAATGACAAAATCAATTATCTATATGCAATCAATAAGACAGTGTTGCAATCAACAATTTTTATTTAGTTAGTTAGTAATATGTTCAGGGTCGAGAAAAGTTAGAAGCTTAAAATGCTACCAAATGCTCCCCAACCGCTATTAAAAAAAAGTAAATTAGCTAATAAATAACCTGAAACTCATTCAATTCTTGACTTAGTTAGTTTTGCAACCAAGAAAAACACCCTAGTAACTGCACAGCAATGCCCTGGAAACTAGGGATCTGTATCAAGTTTTACATCGTCAAACACCACTCACATTTTCAGAAGGACTGACTCATGTATAAATTTTCATATTCGCAAAGTGCTGATCATGCCAGCAGATAAATCTGTGATGTGATTTCCGAGGAGCTTACAGGTTCACATGACATTACGAATTTGTCCTCCTCCAAAAGAGGAGTATTAGGCATTCAGTTGAAGGTCTAAGCCACAGTAGAGCCGTTAGACTCTTTTATTATCACCTTTCCTCTTCCATCCTTCCACTGTTATGACCATGAATAGCCAATTGTGCTTTTCACAAATGTCACACAGCATTATTAGGCAGAAACCTCCTGATGTGAATTCAGATGGGATCATCAGTTCAGGATAGAGTTTCAGTCTTTTTTATTAATTAATTGCTGATAGTGATTACAGAGTGCAAATTAAGGGGGTTTGACTCTTTGAAAAACTTTATACTTTATGCTCTAAGTACTCTTAGATGTTCCAAACCTGTATGACTTACTTTCTTCTGTGGAACACAAACGGAGATATTTTGAAGAATGCACAAGTCATTCTTTTCCATAAAATTGACCGTTCGCAAAGACCCGCCCCCCTTCGTTACTGTTGTTCTGTCCGACAAGCCATGTCGCTCTCACGCTACACATGTTCTCAGCAGTGCGAAAATACATTGCGGCGCAAAGAGAAAATTGACAATGCATGGGCAGACAAGACAGAGCAGGTTACTTTTAGGTATGAAACAAAGTCTCAGCTTTCAAAATGTGTCATTTTTTAAAAGAAATTCAAACAAAAAATACTGTTTTGTGGCTCTTTAATGTGTCATGACAGATCACTGTAGCGCCTGGCTCAAGCTGCACATGAACTGATCGTCTCTTCTTCTTAACTAGTTATAGCACAAAAAAACATGAATGTACATCAGATGGTATCTTTATTTTATCTTTAACTCAGAATCTATATATACAGTGGGTACGGAAAGTATTCAGACCCCCTTAAATTTTTCACTCTTTGTTATATTGCGCATTTGCGAAAATCATTTAAGTTAATTTTTTTCCGCATTAATGTACACACAGCACCCCATATTTGCAGAAAAACACAGAATTGTTGACATTAAAAAAGAAAAACTGAAATATCACATGGTCCAGTATTCAGACCCTTTGCTGTGACACTCATATATTTAACTCGGGTGCGTCCATTTCTTCTGATCATCCTTGAGATGGTTCTACACCTTCATTTGAGTCCAGCTGTGTTTGATTATACTGATTGGACTTGATTAGGAAAGCCACACACCTGTCTATATAAGACCTTACAGCTCACAGTGCATGTCAGAGCAAATGAGAATCATGAGGTCAAAGGAACTGCCTGAAGAGCTCAGAGACAGAATTGTGGCAAGGCACAGATCTGGCCAAGGTTACAAAAAAATTTCTGCTGCACTTAAAATTCCTAAGAGCACAGTGGCCTCCATAAAAACGTTTGGGACGACCAGAACCCTTCCAAGAGCTGGCCATCCGGCCAAACTGAGCTACCGGGGGAGAAGAGCCTTGATGAGAGAAGTAAAGAAGAACCCAAAGATCACTGTGGCTGAGCTCCAGAGATGCAGTCGGGAGATGGGAGAAAGTTGTAGAAAGTCAACCATCACTGCAGCCCTCCACCAGTCGGGGCTTTATGGCAGAGTGGCCCGACGGAAGTCTCTCCTCAGTGCAAGACACATGAAAGCCCGCATGGAGTTTGCTAAAAAACACCTGAAGGACTCTCTGGTCTGATGAGACCAAGATAGAACTTTTTGGCCTTAATTCTAAGCAGTATATGTGGAGAAAACCAGGCACTGCTCATAACAAACCTGTCCAATACAGTCCCAACAGTGAATCATGGTGGTGGCAGCAGCATCATGCTGTGGGGGTGTTTTTCAGCTGCAGGGACAGGACGACTGGTTGCAATCGAGGGAAAGATGAATGCGGCCAAGTACAGGGATATCCTGGACGAAAACCTTCTCCAGAGTGCTCAGGACCTCAGACTGGGCCGAAGGTTTACCTTCCAACAAGACAATGACCCTAAGCACACAGCTAAAATAACGAAGGAGTGGCTTCACAACAACTCTGTGACTGTTCTTGAATGGCCCAGCCAGAGCCCTGACTTAAACCCAATTGAGCATCTCTGGAGAGACCTAAAAATGACTGTCCACCAACGTTTACCATCAACCTGACAGAACTGGAGAGGATCTGCAAGGAGGAATGGCAGAGGATACCCAAATCCAGGTGTGTGGACCAAACTTGTGCATCTTTCCCAAAAAGACTCATGGCTGTATTAGATCAAAAAAGGGTGCTTCTACTAAATACTGAGCAAAGGGTCTGAATACTTAGGACCATGTGATATTTCAGTTTTTCTTTTTTAATAAATCTGCAAAAATGTCAACAATTCTGTGTTTTTCTGTCAATATGGGGTGCTGTGTGTACATTAATGAGGGAAAAAAATTAACTTAAATGATTTTAGCAAATGGCTGCAATATAACAAAGAGTGAAAAATTTAACGGGGTCTGAATACTTTCCGTACCCACTGTATATATATATATATATAGATTCTGAGTTAAGATTAATCAGATCGCCTGCCAGTCAAACTCCCTGCTAAGGGTCAATTAAACCTCAGGACTGTAGCATTGATACTCCTACCTCCTTTGTGTACTTACCTCCTGTGCCTTCTCCAGCGTGTTCTCCAGTGCTCTTCTCCAGCGTGTGTCTCCTCCCCAAGTTTCCGTGTGGATATTGCCTGCACTGTTATACTGAGGTGTGTGCTGTCATCTGTCCTCCATCCGTCTCGTCCCCGATATCCTGTAAGTTCAAGACTTTCATTATATTCCTCATCAGTACTGTGAAATTCTCCATTCAAACTCCTACTCATCTGTTTCCGTCAATAAAAGTAATCTGTGTTACTCTAATCCTCTGTGTGAGTCTCCTTCCGTAACACTTTTGAAGTTTAATAATTACCTTAGACAATATCGTGATTCGTACTCTTCCATTTCCAAATTTAAGACCTCTTAAAATGAAGATTTTTTTAATGCAAGTGAAAAAAAATCATAAAAATAGACCATAAGAAGTATTATCTAGTGGGAATGCCTAATTGCATACCTAATATTTTAGAAGCAAAACCAATTACATAACATTTTCCCATTTTTGCATAATTTGACAAAATGACATCTTAATTGGAAACAACGCACAATAAAATTCACAGTTCACGAGCGATATTAACTTCCATTGAATTTGTATTTTGTTCTCATACATCACATCTCATTTAATCGTAAAGTATATTACTTGTGTTAAAATTCAATTAGAGAAAAATTGCAGGCCATAAAGCCACAAGATTGTAAATTTATATTTATTTACCAAAAAATTTGAAAAGCAGTGAAAATTGTGAAGGCATGAAAAAAAAACATTCCATGATTTAAAGCATCCTTCATATAACAAAAGGAATCAATTAGTTTAAATTTCTGACATAAAAGGGCCCGGAATTGACAAAATGCTTAAAATAAATGATCTCTTCCAGGTAGCCTGTCAGTGCCTTTTAAAAAATACCTAATTACTTGGCCATCATCCACACTTGTACAAATACAGTTAGCACTTACGTTGACACTTTGTGACATAGTCATTAGTCAATACATGCTGTATTTTTCCTGTTAGCATTAATGAAGCAAGGAAGAGCATTTTTTGGGTGTTATTTTCAAACAGCAGCTTCAGTGTTGCAGAGCCACTGCAGTGCATGCTGGGAACAGAATAGTGATCCATATTTTAATCATGTGCATCCAGTATTCAGTCTGGCATAAAAAATTAAACAGCATGTCCTAGGGGACCCCGGTAATGATGCAAAATATCACCAACATCTTACGGAGAGTTCACTATAAAAATAGCCTGGAAGTACGACATACACCTACCGATCACGAGTTCAAACAGCCACGGTTGTAAGAATGCTCTCTATTATTATTCATATAATATCAGCAATGTATGAATAGCCATTAAAACCCCACATGCGGAGGGATTCCATGTCTATGAAGACTGCGGTTTATATTAATCAGGGCAACTGATTATTTAGTGTAATTTGCAGTTAAGAACGTGTGCGCATATGAAAATGCCTTCAAAAGAGGAATTATATAATACATAATTCAGCCTGAAAATATCATTGAATTAAAAACAGAGATAATACAGGTGGGAAAATCACTGTAGGAATAAAGAACCCAATCATTTATCCCAAAATTCTAATTCACCAAAAGCTACATGAAAGAGAATGTGTGCTGCTTTTAAGCAAGGAAATATGTTCATGCATTCAAGGCTGGAGATATTAAGTCATTCTTATTAATGTTATTATGTTGCCGGGTAACAATCCTCCAAAGACAGGCAGCTTGGCCATTGTCCTGTTACATTTCTAAGGACGATTACTATGAGGAGAAAACTCCGGAATTTGCGCTTCCTGTTTGGCTGAATTCCAGGCTTTCAAACTTGCACAAATGTTAGCTTAATGAATCATTATCATTTGATATTTCTGCAGTGTTTGCTTGCCAGAAAGGCAACAGGCATCTGTAATCACAGATAGACATCTGTCAGCTCACTAGAAAATGCCAAATAAAATCTGAGCAACTGTGAGAGAAGACCTTCAATACTCCAGAGCTCTGCTAGCATCTATCTATCTGAATATATATCCATTTGAATCTCTCTGAATATATATCCATCTCCATCTATCTCTCTGAATATATATCCATCTTCATCTATCCATCTGAATACATATCCATCTCCATCTATCTATCTGAATTTGTATCCATTTTAATCTATCTACCTGAATATATAACCATCTCCAATTGATCTATCTGAATATATAACCATCTCCATCTGAATATATATGTAATGTGGGGTTTGGGTTTTGTTTGTGTTTCTTGTTCATTGCTCTCATGTCTTTTGTTTTAGAGTTTAGTCATGTTCCCTGTTTGAGTCATGTGATTCCCTTGTCTGTGTGTTATGTTCTGATTGGTTGTCCTAGTCATGTGTCTTGTCTCCCATTGGTGTCTTAGGGTCGTCATAATGGTGGTTCTTGACGTGTGACTTATATTGTTTGCTATAAGTAGCCTTCATGTTGCCATTGTCTCTCATCGTGTATGAATGTATGTATCTTCTGTTGGTGAGTCTGGTCTAGTGATGCAAAGTCCGATTCATTTCTGCGAACCGGTTCTTTTTGGACAGATCGGCTCATTGAACCGGTTCAACTCCTTGATTTCGCTTAAGCGACTTTAAATATAACATGAACGCACAATAAACTATTGTAAAATGTATTTACATCACTCGAAAGAAAGGTTTTTGCTGGTTTTAATAAAATGTAAATTAATAACAGTCATAATAAACAAGCATATTTCCAGTACGCACCTCAGGCTTGCACAGTATCGTCAACTCACTCATCAGAATCTTCGGTAATCCTCGGCAAACTTCGCCACGGCTCATTCGGTTCTTGTTGAGTCCTCGGTAATCCTCGGCAAACTTCGACAGTTGGTTGAACCGGCTCATTCGGTTCTTTTTGAGTTGGACGTGCTACTTCGGCTGTGCGTCCTGCGTCATCAACCCGGAACTAAAGTTCGAATCAGTTTGATTTCTGAACAGCCTCAACCGGTTCCTTCCTGATAACCGGCTCAAAAGAACGATTCGTTCAAGAACCTAACATCACTACTTTGTAAATAAAGCTGCACTTGGGTTCATCTTCAACTCACCTTCAGTGGACTAATCATTACAATATCTCCATCTCCATCTATCTATCTGTATAGATATCCATCTTTATCTATCAATCTGAATATACACCCATCTTCATCCATCATCCATCCACATATTTATCCATCATTTTATCCATCCATCCATGTATTTATCCATCCTTTTATCCATCCATCCACATATTTATTCATCCTTTTATCCATCTATAAAAGCGATTTAGTCATATGCTTTTCCTTTTATTTCATGTTTGTAACAATAAACCATTTTATATCAGGAAACATGGCAATGAAGTTTCATTCTGTAAAATTTCTGCAAAACTTTGTTCAGCTTCAGTTATTTCAGGGTTAGTGTTTTTCTCTAATAGCTCTGTTCACCCACATCTCTCATGTCACCGAGTAAAAGACTGTAATGAGAGGTTGTAAGCGCACGCAGTACAGCATATGTGGCCTGTCAGCTTACAAGGATTTCTAAGAAAACGCTGCTGTGTTCTCGACATGGAATATTTGTCATGGCCTTTCTGAGAGAATGCACTGTGTCTGATTTGTAAGCATGGAACTAAATTTATTGATTTGGGATTACACTTGATCTAGTATGAGAGGTGTTGAATGCTACTTTCCAACTGAACCAAAATATACATATCAATGTTCACTCATCACAACGTACAATGCCAACGTTCGCACATTCAACTATTTTTGTTCAAAATTGTTGCTCAAACCTGCTGTGTGAATGGTCCTTACAGTAAGGTTCTCCAGTGTGCTTTTGAATTACAGCTCCTCTACTGGGAAGTAAGAAGCAAGAGTAGGAACATGATCTGGTAAACACAAGACACATTTTTAATTGTTTCTATCACTATTTAATTGGGTTCATTCATAACACACTAACCCCTAGGTGAAAAGATACTCCATTGTCTACACTGTAAAATAACCGGTAGGTATGGGTATTCTCCGAACAGTGAAATTCAGAGCCATTCTCGTGCCCCACACCCCACTCTCCAGGTTTATTGAGCTCCAGACCTCCTCTGATCTCAACATCTGTAATATGTCTGAAAGTGATGAATGGCAGCAGGGCCAAAATGCTCACTCCACGCGGCAGATGGCTTATCCTGCAACCCCTCGTTTCCTAATAAATCAATCCTGAAGGATTCCAGCCTGCAAAAAGTTAGCAAGAGATGTCAGAATCGAAGAGAAAAACAGTTAGGGATAAAAACCTCAAAATGAACCCCATATGATTTCCAGAAATTACATCTTGCTATAACAATTGGAGAGGAAACAGTTTTCGGATATCAAACCTTGAGTATTAAAGCAGGACATTTAAAACATGTGACAACATACCCCAATAAAAAAGCAACCTAAATCAGTGTTCCTGTGGCTCAGTGGTAGAGCATTGCATTAGCAGGGCAAAAGGTTGTGGGTTCAATTCCCAGGGAACACACATACTGGTAAAAACTGTATAGCCTGAATGCACTGTAAGTTGCTTTGGATAAAAGCGTCTGCTAAATGCATAAGTTATTATTATTATATCTTTGGAAACACTTGATGCAAATGTATTATTCCTCTACATATTTCGACGTCATGACTAGTCTGCCAGTTGTTAGAATTCAGAAGTTATTTTTAGAGGTTACCCTCATTATGCCACGGTCAAAGTGATGCTTTGAGTTTGCAAAATCATGGGGTATTAAATCCTGTCTTCACTGTTTTGAGAAATCTGTGTCTCTGTCTTGTGATGAATTATTCATGCTATGCTGAATAAGGCCTTTGAAACAGTCTCCACTGACATGAGCCATGATTTTTTAATGGCAAGAGAGTAAGTCTTCTCGCTGCAGAAGTGAAATGTTTCTCTTGAAAACCTTTTTTTGGATGAACTCGCACCATTCCCACTTATCAGATATTTTGCATTTTTGTGCGATGACACCACCAAACAAGTGCAAAGTGATATGAGAAAAGACTCAAGTGTGTCACAGGCTTTTTCCCAAGATGCCAGGTGTCTCTTTACATTTGGAAACTGCCAAGTCTGCATGTCTAAATGACAGTATCGATGGGATTACATAATTTCTCTTCTTACACATTTTCAGTTGAAAATGACAGATTTTCAGAGAGAAATTTTGTTTCAATTTCAATGGATGTTGCTCTGCCTTTTGTCTCCAATGTTCCTTCCAATGTTGCTCAGAAGAAACAAATGATACAAATGTTTGCTATTTGCAAACAGGTTTTTCTGTATCATCTTTGCACATAATAACTGCAGACTGCAGTGTAGTTTGATTCATGAACAAATTATTATTTTTAACTGGTTATTTTTAGAGAATTTACTATATACAGCGCAACAAGTGTTGTCTGATTTACCAACAAATGCGTCATGTGAGTTGCTCCTTCAAATTAATCATTGAAAAAGAAACTCACAAATTAAATCAGCAACAAATGATTCTTTTGAACATGTTTTTTTTCTAGTAAAAAAAATTAATAAACAATTAACTCTTATGAATGATTCAATAGAATGTTGTGCTATATGTTGTTGATTCACTAAAAAGAACCATAAGTTCTAATGAATCATTCAAAAAGACCCACAAACTTGAGGAGTTAACATTTTAATCCGCAACAAATGATTATTTTGAAGCCATCTTAAACCAAAAACATGCAATGCAATCAAGACAGTCCAATTCTCAAACAAATAATTCTTATGAACCGATTCCTTTTGGCGAAATCAACAACATAAAGCCTGACCAGTGTAGTCTGATTCATGAGCAAATGATTCTTATGAACTGGTCCTTGAAAAACCCCAGAGTTAATATTTGAATCAGTCAGAAGAATCGTTCACTTTCATGAGAGTTCACTGTTGATTATTATATCTGGTAAATAAATAGAAAATGAACTGCGTATTTGGATCCCGTTATTATCTTTAAAAATTGTACAAAAAAAGTACAGAATTAGAAGGTTCCCTTTAAAATTTGCACAATTTGCTAAGAATTGCTTAATTTAAGCAACATGAATACAGGTGCATCTTCAAGCAACTTGGGCTATGAGCTTCTCCACCCTTCCTCCAGACTCTAGGACCTTGGTTTCTAAATGAAATACAAAACTTGCTCTCATCTGAAAAGAGGACTTTGGACCACTGGGCAACAGTCCAGTTCTTCTTCTCCTTAGCCCAGGTAAGACCCCTCTGAAGTTGTCTGTGGTTCAGGAGTGGCTTAACAAGAGGAATATGACAACAGTAGCCAAATTCCTTGACACGTCTGTGTGTGGTGGCTCTTGATGCCTTGACCTCAGCCTCAGTCCATTCCTTGTGAAGTTCACTCAAATTCTTGAATCGATTTTGCTTGACAATCCTCAGAAGACTGCGGTTCTCTCGGTTGGTTGTGCATCTTTTTCTTCCACACTTTTTCCTTCCACTCAACTTTCTGTTAACATGCTTGGATACAGCACTCTGTGAACATCCAGCTTCTTTGGCAATGAATGTTTGTGGCTTACCCTCCTTGTGAAGGGTGTCAATGATTGTCTTCTGGACAACTGTCAGATCAGCAGTCTTCACCATGATTGTTTAGCCTAGTGAACCAAACTGAGAGAAATTTTTGAAGGCTCAGGAAACCTTTGCAAGTGTTTTGAATTGATTAGCTGATTGGCATGTCACCATATTCTAATTTGTTGAGATAGTGAATTGTTTTTTTTTTGTTAAATGTGAGCCAAAATCACAATTAAAATAACCAAAGACTTAAACTACTTCAGTCTGTGTGCATTGAATTTATTTAATACACGAGTTTCACAATTTGAGTTGAATTACTGAAATAAATGAACTTTTCCACAACATTCTAATTTATTGAGATGCACCTGTAATTATAGTAAAAGCCCCAATGTATCAGAATCTTATCAAATCATCACGAGTGAAAAAATCATCAAAAAGAGATTAAAAAGGGCCTCATTTGCAAGTTCTCTTTAGTATATTATGTATTTCCACATTAGCCTTCGCTACGATGCAGTAAACAAAAAAGAACATACTGTAGCACTACAGATGATCCATATCCAGAATATAGACCAACCTCAGTTTAGCTGGGGTGCAGAACAAAGCTATACATCCATGCTCCCAATCTAGTGCCAGAGTGATTTATTGCAATGTCTATTTTTGAATAATGTCTTCTGACATCTGCTCCAGTCCTGCCATTTAAATGGAGGTATGGATCTGTCCCACTCTGTGATTAATTATGAGAAAGCCATGGGTTAACACCGACAGGCAGCTCTGAGGCAAGCTTAATTCGTACCGACAGGACGTATCTACAGTGATATACTAACCCCAACCCACTCCCACCTCAAACCCTCACAGACACACTCGACATATATGCAGCGAGCGATGGGGGTGAGACTATAGCTCATAGACATTTTAATTAGTGCTGCTTGCTGAGGCAAGCATCACTATTACTATTGCTCATACTTAGAGCAGCTGAATTAACCTCTATGCCTGAGTATTAAACTTCAGCGCATAACTCATTCTTCTTTGCCTGTGCTGCTGACATGAATGACACCTCGAACTGTGAAGACTGTTGAGAAGTGTGTAACTACTTTTCAAGTGAGAATAAAGACCCTTAGACTGACAATGAATGACCCAAATATTAGAATGTGTCATAAAATATCATAAATGAATCTCGTTTGTGAATGATGTGCAATTTTTCCAAATCCCAATATTATTTATTTTTATTTCAGAAGTGTACAGAATATATAAAATATATATATTATATATATATATATATAGCTAGATATATATAATAACCCACACACAGTTGTGCTCATAAGTTTACACACCCCTTGCCGAATGTGCAAAATGTTAAGAATTAAAACAAAGTAAGAGGGATCATGAAAATTGCATGTTGTTTTTTTATTTAGTACTGTCTTGAATACGCTATTTCACATAACAGATGTTTACATATACTCCACAAGAAAAAATAATAACTGAATTTATAAAAATGACCCCATTCAAAAGTTTACATAACCTTGAATCTTAACACTATGTGTCATTAACTGGATGATCCACAACTGTTTTTCAATATTTTGTGATAGTTGCCTGTATATCCCTTGTTTGTCCTGAGCAGTTAAACTGCCTGCTGCTCTTCCACAAAAAAAAAATCAATCCCGCTCCTGCACAATCTTTGTTTTTCCTTCCAAACGCACTTCTGCATATTTGAACCCTTCTCCAACTTGACTGTATGCTTTTGGAATTCACTTTTTTACAACTGCGGACAATTGAGGGACGCATGCATAGCTATTAAAAATCTGAAACATGTGCTGATGCTAAGAAGGCCCCCACACAATTCATTTAATAGAACGGGTGTATAAACTTTTTTAAATTGGATATCAGTATAGTTACTATTTTGTCTTCTGGGAAACTTTAAACATTTTATGTAGCTTCTGAAGTCCAGTACTAAATGAAAGAATATGATCGTTAAAAAAAATGAGAAGAATTTACACATCATCTGCCTCATCATCTACCTCATTTCTTTGGAATCACTTCAAGTTAAACACATTATATTTCCTCTACATATAGAATTGTAAGATTTATTATTCCCAGAGTGGACATTCTAAAACATTCCCTGCAGTGTTCTGGAAATGTTAGTTAAAGCTTATATAAATAAGACCTAATCATTTAACAAATTATTTCAATGATTTTCTCATAATAAAATTTGAATAAAAGAATAATGGAAATTGATAAAACAATAAGACTATCATTTGTCACCACCTATTGCCATAAACATGTCCTCAACAGTCACTAAAAAAAAAGAAAAGAAGTCACTAAATGAATTAGTGAATGAATCTGAACCATTATTTTTTTGTTGAATAGATTCAAAGGACTCTGGGATGAATCAAAATCCCCACCACTACCAAAAAATTAATTAATTAAAAAATAGCAACCACCCAGAACACCTTAACAACTTCACAGCAACATCCTAGCAACCATCCACAATACACTAACACTGTGAAAGACAGTTTTACATGAATATGCACAATGCACAGGACATCATGTTCCTGCAGCTCCAGAGTGATTTGAAATTATGGTGTGTATGAATGGTTGAAAAAAAAAAAAAGCAGAGTGGAGCAAAACAGAATACAGAGCAACGCACAACAAAACAAATAAATGAAACAAAAACACAATCTGGAGCTGAATGTCCATGAGCAAATTATGGCAGCATTTGAACCTGAGGGTCCTTTGCAAGCTGAGCAAAATACCATTGGCTCAAAAAAACACAAAACAAAATTAAACACACAAAAAAAACAAACAAAAAAAAAAAAACTACTCCGAACTAAGTCTCCATGAGCAAATTATTCAGTTCAGTTCAATTTAAGTTTATTTGTATGGCGAAAGCCAAAGAGATATACAGGTGCATCTCAATAAATTAGAATGTCGTGGAAAAGTTCATTTATTTCAGTAATTCAACTAAATTGTGGAAACTCTTGTATTAAATAAATTCAATGCACACAGACTGAGTAGTTTAAGTCTTTGGTTCTTTTAATTGTGATGATTTGGCTCACATTTACAAAACCCACCAATTCACTATCTCAACTAATTAGAATACTTCATTAGACCAATAAAAAAAAAAAACATTTTAGTGAATTGTTGGCGCTGCTGGAAAGTATGTTCATTTACTTACATGTACTTCAATACTTGGTAGGAGCTCCTTTTGCTTTAATTACTGCCTCAATTCGGTGTGGCATGGAGGTTATCAGTTTGTGGCACTGCTGAGGTGGTATGGAAGCTCATGGGCTTCTTTGACAGTGGCCTTCAGCTCATCTCATTTGTTGGTCTCTTGTTTCTCATTTTCCTCTTGACAATACCCCATAGATTTCTATTGGGTTCAGGTCTGTGAGTTTGCTGGCCAGTCAAGCACAAAACACCATGGTCATTTCACCAACTTTTGGTGCTTTTGGCAGTGAGGGCAGGTACCAAATCCTGCTGGAAAAATGAAATCATCATCTTCAAAAAGCTGATCAGCAGAAGGAAGCATGAAGTGCTCCAAGATTTCTTGGTAAACGGGTGCAGTGATTTTGGTTTTCAAAAAACACAATGGACCACACCAGCAGATGACATTGCACCCCAAATCATCACAGACTGTGGAAACTTAACACTGGACTTCAAGCAACTTGGGCTATGAGCGTCTCCACCCTTCCTCCAGACTCTAGGACCTTGGTTTCCAAATGAAATGCAAAACTTTCTCTCATCTGAAAAGAGGACTTTGGACCGGTGGGCAACAGTCCAGTTCTTCTTCTCCTAGCCCAGGTAAGACGCCTCTGACGTTGTCTGTGGTTCTGGAGTGGCTTAACAAGAGGAATATGATAACTGTAGCCAAATTCCTTGACACATTTGTGTGTGGAGGCTCTTGATGCCTTGACCTCAGCCTCAGTCCATTCCTTGTGAAGTTCACTCAAATTCTTGAATCGATTTTGCTTGACAATCCTCATAAGGCTGCGGTTCTCTCAGTTGGTTGTGCATCTTTTTCTTCCACACTTTTTCCTTCCACTCAACTTTCTGTTAACATGCTTGGATACAGCACTCTGTGAACAACCAGCTTCTTTGGCAATGAATGTTTGTGGGCTTACCCTCCTTGTGAAGGGTGTCAAGATTGTCTTCTGGACAACTGTCAGAACAGCAGTCATCTCCATGATTGTGTAGCCTAGTGAACCAAACTAAAGCCATTTTGAAGGCTCAGGAAACCTTTGGAGGTGTTTTGAGTTAATTAGCTGATTAGGGTGTGACACCTGTATAATATGTATCTTATATATTCTCTTTCTCTATAGAATGTTCTGTTCTGAATATTTTAAATGTTTTTAAATATTTGTATTAAAAGCATTTAAATTAAATATTTTAAATTTTATTTTTAATATTTTTAATTTATTTATGTATTAGCATGTTAAAATATTTCTATATAAATATCTATTTTAAAATGGATGAATACATATTTGTAGTCAAAAAGATATATGTGTGTGTGTGTGTCAGATCAGCAGTCTTCCCCATGATTGTGTAGCCTGTGAACCAAACTGAGATACATTTTGAAGGCTCGGAAACCTTTGCAGGTGTTTGATTAGCTGATTGGCATGTCACCATTTTCTAATTTGTTGAGATAGTGAATTTGTTGGTTTTTTGTTAAATGTGAGCCAAAATCATCACAAAAAAATAACCAAAGACTTAAATTACTTCAGTCTGTGTGCATTGAATTATTTAATACACGAGTTTCACAATTTGAGTTGAATTACTGAAATAAATGAACTTTTTCGTGACATTCTAATTTATTGAGATGCATCCGTATATATAGTTCAGTCTGAACTCTAGATGGCGCATTCTGATGGGGTGTTAACGTAATGATGATATTCAGAGAGTTAAATGACTTGGCACAAGCTGATTGATTCATGCTGCATATGCAGCCAATGAGCTTACTGCCTTGCATTTAAATGGCTGGCTAGCATTCACTAGAGATTCCTGCAGTGCGCTTTCAGAGTTTTGCTGAAACCCTACACCTTCCCCAGCTCCACATGTATAGGTCTGCTACGGGTTATTTCGATGTTTTTTTTTTTTTGCAGCATATTCTAAATACTCACGGCACGTATCGCTGTATCATGGCATACGAGTTCCTGTACTTCTTGCAGCACACTATCTACAACTAAGCAATACCACATCAGCAGCAATTCGCAGGTCGCGAGAGATCTATTTCCGCCAAGACAAATACATTGCACATCGTCATATCCATTACTATGTCTAAACTCTTCTGACGTGTTGTCTGATGAAGTGTCTTTAATCTAGATTTAAACAAAGAGAGTGTCTGAACCCTGACCATTATCAAGAAGGCTATTCCAGAGTTTGGGAGCCAAATGCGAAAAAGCTAGACCTCCTTTAGTGGACTTTGCTATCCTAGGTGCTACCAAAAGCCCAGACTTTTGAGACCTTAGGGAGCAGGATGGATTGTAGCGTGGTTGAAGACTAGTTAGGTAAGAATGAGCCAACCCATTAAGGGCCTTATAGGTAAGTAATAATATTTTGTAACTGATATGGAACTTAATAGGTAGTCAGTGCAGAGATTGTAAAATTGGGGTAATATGATCATATTTTTCTTGACCGGGTAAGGACTCTAGCCGCTGCATTTTGGACTACCTGTAGCTTGTTTATTGAAGATGCAGGACAACCACCTAGCAGTGCATTACAATAGTCCAGTCTAGAGGTCATGAATGCATGAACTTGCTTTTCTGCATCAAAAACAGGTAACATGTTTCGTAGCTTGGCAATGTTTCTAAGATGGAAGAATGCTGTTTTTGTAACATGGGAAATATGATTTTCAAAAAACAAGTTGCTGCCTAATATAATACCCAGATTTTTGACTGTAGATGAAGTAACAGTACATCCGTCTAGTTGCCAATTGTAATCCAAGAGATTCTGTGTACTGTTTTTTGGTTCAATAAGTAATATCTTTGTCTTATCTGAATTTAGTAGGAGAAAATGATTGGTCATCCAGTGTTTTACATTTTAACACACTCTTTTAGCTTTTATAATTTAGAAGTTTCATCTGGTCTTTTTGAGATATATAGTTGAGTATCATCATCATAACAGTGGACACTAATTTCGTATTTTCTAATAATATTACCAAGGGCAACATGTATATTGAAAATAGCAGAGGACCTAGGACATATCCTTGTGGCACTCCATATTCATACTTCAATTGTAATTGATCTATGAGTATGTCATGATCTATAGTGTAGAACGCAGCATTAAGATAAAGTAAAACTAGCAATGAGATGGAGCCTTGGTCTGATGCAAGAAGCAAGTCATTTGTAATTTTTAACAAGGGCAGTTTCTATGCTATGGTGGGGCCTGAAACCTGACTGAAATGTTTCATAGAGATCTTTTTTTGCAGGAAGGAGAACAATTGAGCAGACAGCTTTTTAGACATAAAAGGAAGATTTTAAATGGGTCTGTAATTTGCCAGTTCACTAGGATCTAGTTGTGGTTTCTTAATAAGAGGCTTAATAACCGCCAGCTTGAATGGTTTTGGGACGTGACCTAAAGACAACGACGAGTTAATAATATTGAGAAGCAGTTCTTCTGCTACTGGTAACAAGTCTTTCAGTAATTTAGTAGGTACAGGATCTAATAGGCATGCTGTAGGTTTAGATGCAGTGATACGTTTATTTAGTTCGTCCTGTCCTATAGTTGTAAAGCACTGCAGTTTATCTTTGGGTGCGATGAATGAAGCTGAAGTATTAGATGCTGGAATCTACATTTGTTATTGTATTTCTGATGTTATCTATTTTTTCAGTGAAGAAATTCATAAAGTCATTACTATTAAACTGTGAGGGAATATTTAGATCAGGTGGCGTCTGGTTATTTGTTAATCTAGCCACTGTGCTAAATAAAAACCTTGGATTGCTTTGGTTATTTTCTATGAGTTTATGGATATGCTCGCCCCTGGCAGCTTTCAGAGCCTGTCTATAGCGGGACATACTGTTTTTCCACGCAATTCTAAAAACTTCCAAGTTAGTTTTTTTCTGGAGAGAATGGGTATTACTGTTGTACCATGGCGCAGTACATTTTTCTCTAACCTTTTTCAATTTGATGGGGCAACAGCTTCTAATGTAGTAAGGAAGATAGTGCCCATGTTCCAGTCATTTCGTCTAGTTCATGTGTATTTATGGGTACACAGAGCAGTTGAGATAAAACAGGCAGGTTATTTGTGAATCTGTCTTTGGTGGCTGGAACAATAGTTCTGCCCGGACGATAACGCGGAGCCATATAGTTAATATCAGTAATACGCAGAGCATGGACGATACAAGGAAATGGTCAGTAGCATCATCACTTTGAGGTACGATATCTATATCAGTAAGATAAATTCCATGCCATATAATTAAATCTAGCATATGATTAAAACAATGAGTGGGCCCGGTGACGTTTTGCTTGACTCCAAAAGAGTTTATTAGGTCAGTAAACGCAAGTCCTAATGCATCATGTGTATCATCAACATGAATGTTAAAATCTCCGACAATTAGCGCTTTATCAACAGTAACCAATAGGTATGAGAGGAAATCTGCAAATTCTTTTAGGAAATCTGTATACGGCCATGGTGGTCTATAGCTTTCAGTCACGTGACCGGCTCGAAGACCTGGAGGGCAAAACATTCATAGAACTGCAGCACAAGCCTGTCAATTTTCCATATCTTTCCAATCCACAAAAATATTTAGATCACCTCTCAAAGAATAAAACAAAGATATGTAAAAAAAATGCAAGTTTTGGCCATTAGCAATACATATAAAGCACCCCGGCGTATTTCATCATTAACAGTGCAACAAAACTTGTAAAAACACGTAAAAGGCTTTGAATATTTAAAAAAGTAATATTCTCTATATTAATGATGCATGGTTTACATAGGCAAGCAGATGAGGCCGGTATATGAACTCAATCCGCTTAATGGTTCAGTATTTTCCTTCTAATGGTTTTCTATGGGAAACCATTTAACGTGAAACTTTGCACATTGCGTTTATATTCTGGTTTCATCTGCTTGCCTGTACAAAATATACTGTACATAATCAATAATGTGTTTACTGAATTTCGCCTTTTAATATCTGAGTTTTACTACATTACTACTTAATGAAATCTGCGCAAAAATAACTGGCGGTCAGTGAAGCAAAGCTTCGTTTTGCCCTCCAGGTGGGCGTTCCTATAAGGTTGTGATTCACGTAAAATATATACACAGTAGCCAGAGCAAGAGATACATAGATTTCTTTTGCATATCTGACAGTGTAACCTTAAGCATTAGTATTAAACTCTACTAGAGTAATCCTGTACTTGTGTTTTCTGAGTAACATTGAGAATATCACTATATATTTTTGCAACACCGCCGCCACGACCAGTCTGACGGGGCTCATGTTTATAACAGTAGCTTGGTGGAGTAGATTCATTTAGACCAATATAATCATTTGGTTTTAGCCAGGTTTCAGTCAAGCAGAGTACATCAAAACTATTATCTGTGATCATTTCATTTACAATTACTGCTTTGGGTGAGAGTGATCTAATGTTTAGGAGCCCAAACTTTAAAAATTATTTTTGTTCATTTATTTTAAATTTTTTCTGGTTTAATCACGATCCATTTTTCTAGATCCTGCATTAAATTATATTTTGACCTCACTATCGGAATACACAGTCTTTATAGATTGGCAGTCGCAAGTACTTCTCATCATTTATTTAAGCGTGTAATAACAAACTTCATCATTGCAGTATTTGAGAACTGTCTTATAGTCATAGCGTTCTGGAGATGTTTCCGATGGGAGTTCCCCGCTCCACGGAATTATGCAAATTCAAATACAAAGTTATTTGCCAACCGAACAGACTCCAAACCAAACAAAAACAATCAACCAAAGAAAAGAGCAAAAGAGCAAAAAAAACAAAACACACACACACAAAAGAAAGAAATTGAATAATAAAAATCAAAACAATGAAACAAAAACAAAAACATAAACTGGGACTGAACATTCATGAGCAAATTATGGCAGAATTTGAACATGAGGGTCCCTTGCCAGCCAAACAACATGCCATTGTCTCAAAAAACACAAAACTAACAAAAAACAAAGCAAAGCAAAGCATAGCAAAAACAAAAAAAAACCCTGTAAAACAAAAACACAACTCAGAACTGAGTGACCATGAGCAAATTATGGCAGAATTCAAAAGCAAGGTTGAAATGCAAAACACAAACCTATATTTTACTGGATTTTTATAAAAGAAAACATGTATGTTGTTATAAGACTGTTTTTGAGTTGAACAATTGTTTTCTTTTATAAAAATCCAGACTGCCAGAGAAAGTCCAAGAGTCAAGAACATGGCTGATGAAAAGCTTAAACAAGTCTGACAGTATACAATCTTTCATGTCTTCCATGCCACATTTACAAAAATCATCTGAAACAAGACTTTGAAGTAGCCGCAAATGCGTTTGATCTGAGCAACCTCCATTATTTAAAAGCTTGTTAAACTCGGCTTTCTCCGCAACACGCCATACAACACTGCAGCAGTGTAATCTGAATGTAAAAAGCTCTGGCGCAGGACTAAAACTTGTTTATTTATGAAAAAGACATCTCTCTGAGTGGTTTGCTCGTTGGAAACGCGCTCTCAGACGACAACCTGTTCTGCGCTTATTTTAATGGAACTCCCAAGTCAAGGCATCTTCTTTTATTCAGCGTTGAGGAAATGAAGGAAACGAGTTGGAATATGAACGGTAACTGTCGTCAATATTGAGCTGTCTTACTCTCTCTGATCTCCTTATTAAGAGCACAATTACCAGAGACTAACTGAACTCGGCTGAGTAAGAATGTGTCATTGTTTTTTCCCTCTGAAAGCGAGTGTAATCTCTTCAAAAGCACCGCACATCATTAGCTTCTGCTCCAGTGACAATGTGTGTTTTGTATAGACAGCGGATTTTGTTTCACTGAAATGACTGTTTCAAGCCCAAGGGACAGCTATTACTTGGGGTTAATTGTTTTATTTTTTAGTTTCTTTTTCACTATATATTGAAAACAACACATAAAAACATAAAATCATTTGATATTCTCTTTGCTAACAAATTTATCCCACCCTCAGGCAACTCAGTGCAAGCATGCTAAATTCTAGTATACTAAATCACTGGCACATGACCTGCAACATTTCCTGGATGTCTGCCATTGACTACAAGCTGGAATGAAAGTGATAAAGGCATTGCATTGTGGGAAGTGGTACCTGCGCTTGATCTAGTGAGCTCTGGTTGTTGCACAGAGGAAGTTATTGCAAATAGTATATCATTAGAAGAAAATAACATGCATGCAGACTATGTAAAAATACACATTTCAATGGTGCCTTTGACTCCTGAAATAAATATTCAACATGGAAAACGAACTAACTAATAATGAGGAGGAGTGAATAAATTAACACCCCTAAGTGAAAATTTTTGAAAAGTGTTTAACATTAACAAATTAACTTTAAAGAAATTAACAGTAAATCAATCAGATCCAGTATGGTACTACTAATAAAACATTAAATTATTAAAATAAATTGAAAACAACTCTCGCCGAACGAGTCCTTTAAACAAACAACCACAAACACATGCATACGTAAACTTTATATAAAGGTAATATGCTAAAATATAAATAATAAAATAATAAAAAATTAATAATTCTAAATAAATAAATATGTGTTAAATATAACATTTCAACAAATAAATAAACAACATGTTATACAAATTAACATAATAAACATTTAAATAAAAAAAGATGATAGATGATTAAACAAACAAATAAATAAATATTTGGTGACTTAAGTGTTTATCACCTTTATTATTCTTCTAAATATTCCTTATTTGCTTCCCACAAGCTAGCAGAACCAACTCAACACAGACCACCAGTAACTTTCTAAAATTGTCACTGCACAACAGATTCAGCCGTTGATATAAAGGTCAGAGCAATTGATTGAAGAGAACCAGAGCTTAAGAACTTAGACAAATTCACTTGTTGTGATAAATATAGTATAAAAGCCACAGCATATTCATGGATATACAGTAGTAATAGTGCTACTTTTACAGTACATATGTTCACAGGTTATTCTAGTCACAATTCGTTCAGCATTTTAAAAACCCTTTTTGTAAACTTCATTCATAATTAAAAACCAACCATACTTTGTTCAAAAAAGAGGCTCATTTGCAAATCAAAAAATGTAATTACTTTCAAAGAGGCTTTGAATAGAGCATTCCTTTTTCTGCGAAGACACTCTGTTTGGTCCTGATAGCAGCAGAGCTTAATTTTAAACTAAAACACTTTGATCACTGTTGCATGCTCAGTCGGCATAAGCTTTCGTCCAGAAAATGGCTTAGTTTCTCTTTATGAAAGAAATGAGGTAGTATTTTACAAATGACAACAGTGATAACCAGTGATTAGCTGGTTTTGTTTAGTATTAATCTCAATAAATCCAGTCAGCGATAAATACAGTTCCAGCCTTTGAGAAATAATTAACAAAAAGTAGCAACCACTAACTTAAAGGAGTAGTTCACCCAAAACCGGTCCTCTGTGTATATATTGCCTTTCTCCATTGTGAAAAAAAATCATCTTGTCTGAATCAGGAGAGAAATATGCATAGATTAAAATGATAGTTCACCCAAAAAGGAAAATTATCCCATTTCTCACCCTCAAACCATTCAAGGTGACTTGGATAGATGAATACAATCAGAGTTATTAAAAAATGTCCTGGCTCTTCCAAGCTTTATAATGGCAGTGGACGGTGGTCGAGATTTTGAAGCCCAAAAAAGTGCATCCATCCATCATACAAAGTGAAACGATTTATTTGTGTAAGAAAAATATCCATATTTAAAACTTTATAAACTGTAATCTCTACCATCCGCTAACTTTTGTACAAGCATTCACGAGAGAGTGGTGTTCCAGCGGATGACTAGACATAGGGTAACTCCTCTCAGGCTTATATCACATTCCTCCAACATTTTTCTTTACAAATCCTTGTTTTGTACTCTAAACTTATGGGTGTTTTTGTTTTGGCGTTTCTCCTGTGCTTCCGTGTTCGTCATTTCTCACTGAAGCTTACGCTACACCTACGTCCTACGCAGTGGTGTAATGTAACAAAGTAATAATACTTTGTTACAGTACTTAAGTATTTTGGGAGTATCTGTACTTTACTTGAGTTTTTATATTTCTGCTAACTTTTACTTTTACTCCATTACATTTCCTAATTAAAATGTGTACTTTTACTCCGATACATTTCCCCGAAGCATATTCGTTACTTACTACAATATAGTCAGAAGTCAGAAGAACACGGACTGCAGGAAAGCAGGCTTGACGAATCAGTGGTCTGGCGCCTGCAAGTTAGACTCCTAAAAAACACCATTGCTCATGTGCAAACAAGTGCACGCACAACCACGGATGATTCATTTCCCACTCAAGTCGAGTCTGGGGTGTGCGATACAGCATCGTCTGCGATAATATGGTAAGTGTTGTTGTAATGATGTGCGATCTGACATTATCGAGTATATCACCAAATCACACACAGAGTGCACGCACGTTGATTTATTAGTCTATTAAAACTCAAAATTCCAGGCATTCTAAATTGTAGATGGCAAAAATGCTTCTGTATGCTTTTTATATTTATATAATTTAATATAGTTAACTTAGTCTATATCACACAAAGAGTAACGTTTTTCTGCAGATATCAGTATGATAACAAATGTAATAATCATTTTATACAAGTTCATTAAAGTAATAAGTGACTTAGATTTTAGACATAATATTGATTGTTTTTGCTCAATTTTGCAAATGAAAATAGTTCCAAACAAAGATCACAGCACTGTTTTGTGTCTCTGAGCAATGGACGGTGTTTACTTATTGAATGAATCAGCTTTTTGAACGAATTGGTTGAATAAGTTATTCAGTGATTCACTCATTAACACAGTCGAATGCAAGAAACTAAGTACCGGAAGAAGTGTTTCTTATTCATACCCAAAAATGCTAAAGAGTTAAAACACAATCTTGATACTCAAGCGGTGTATGAATTTGAGTATTTTTATATATTTATTATTATATCTATATATATATATATATATATATATATATATTATATATTCAGTGGTACGAAAGTATGCAGACCCCCTTTTTTCACTCTTTGTTATATTGCAGCATTTGCTAAAATCATTTAAGTTAACTTTTTTTTCCTCATTAATGTAAACACAGCACCCCATATTGACAGAAAAACACAGAATTTTTTTTTGCAGATTTATTAAAAAAGAAAAATTTTAATATCACATGGTCCTAAGTATTCAGCCCCTTTGCTGTGACACTCATATATTTTAACTCAGGTGCTGTCCCTTTCTTCTGATCATCCTTGAGATGGTTCTACACTTTCATTTGAGTCCATCTGTGTTTGATTATACTGATTGGACTTGATTAGGAAAGCCACACACCTGTCTATATAAGACCTTACAGCTCACAGTGCATGTCAGAGCAAATGAGAATCATGAAGTCTGCCTGTGAACTGCCTGAAGAGCTCAGAGACAGCATTGTGGCAAGGCACAGATCTGGCCAAGTTTACAAAAAAAATTTCTGCTGCACTTAAGGTTCCTAGTAGCACAGTGGCCTCCATAATCCTTAAGTGGAAGACGTTTGGGACGACCAGAATTCTTCCTAGAGCTGGCCGTCCGGCCAATTTGAGCTATCGGGGGAGAAGAGCCTTGGTGAGAGGTAAAGAAGAACCCAAAGATCACGGTGGCTGAGCTCCAGAGATGCAGTCGGGAGATGGGAGAAAGTTGTAGAAAGTCAACCATCACTGCAGCCCTCCACCAGTCGGGGCTTTATGGCAGAGTGGCCCGACGGAAGCCTCTCCTCAGTGCAAGACACATGAAAGCCCGTATTGAGTTTGCTAAAAAACACCTGAAGTACTCCAAGATGGTGAGAAATAAGATTCTCTGGTCTGATGAGGCCAAGATAGAACTTTTTGGCCTTAATTCTAGCGGTATGTGTGGAGAAAACCAGGCACTGCTCATCACCTGTCCAATACAGTCCCCACAGTGAAGCATGGTGGTGGCAGCATCATGCTGTGGGGTTGTTTTTCAGCTGCAGGGACAGGACGTCTGGTTGCAATCGATGGAAAGATGAATGCGGCCAAGTACAGCGATATCCTGGACGAAAACCTTCTCCAGAGTGCTCAGGACCTCAGACTGGGCCGAAGGTTTACCTTCCAACAAGACAATGACCCTAAGCACACAGCTAAAATAACGAAGGAGTGGCTTCACAACAACTCTGTGACTGTTCTTGAATGGCCCAGCCAGAGCCCTGACTTAAACCCAATTTGAGCATCTCTGGAGAGACCTAAAAATGGCTGTCCACCAACGTTTACCATCCAACCTGCCAGAAAACTGGAGAGGATCTGCACGGAGGAATGGCAGAGGATCCTCAAATCCAGGTGTGAAAAACTTGTTGCATCTTCCCCAAAGAGACTCGTGGCTGTATTAGATCAAAAGGTTGCTTCTACTATATACTGAGCAAAGGGTTTGAATACTTAGGACCATGTATATTTCAGTTTTTCTTTTTTAATAAATCTGCAAAAATGTCAACAATTCTGTGTTTTTCTGTCAAGATGGTGTGCTGTGTGTACATTAATGAGGAAATAATTTTTTTTAAATGATTTTAGCAAATGGCTGCAATATAACAAAGAGTGAAAAATGTAAGGGGGTCTGAATACTTTCCGTACCCACTGTATATATTTGCTTCTTTTCCTTTTTGTATTTACTTGTACTTTTACTTTCAATACTTTAGTACGTTTAAGATTTAAAAAATACTTTTTGTACTTAAGTACAATAAATATCAAATACTTTAAGACTTTTACTCAAGTAATATTCTTAACGGTGACTTCAACTTCTACCAAAGTCATTTTCTGGTAAGATATCTGTACTTTTACTTGAGTATTGCTTTCAGGTACTTTATACACCACTGGTCCTACATCATCTGCTGGAACACTACACATATATATATTATTATTATTATTATTACTTGTGATTTTTGCCTGTTATATATCTGTCCAGTGATGTATATTGCTTAAAGCCCAAATTTACCTAATTTTTAAGGACAGAATAAAGCAAAGCGATGTCATTAGAGCAGGTACAGTGCTCTTGAAATATTGCTTGGCTTTATCCGTTTTCTGTGATGTACTGAAGCACCGGCAGAGTACAAAAGCTCTTACATGGTTAAGTTAGAGAATAATTTGGCTGGAACTAATTTATTTATTGAAACGACAGAATGATATAGCACCGCTCCAGTAGAAGGGGGATGAGGCAGGTACAGATCAGGCAACTGGAACGTTCAAGATAAAATGACGGTGAGGAATGCGAGATAGGGAAAAACAGCCTCTGCTGAAAGTTACATTTATAATATCTATATATATATATATATATATATAATTATTAAATCGTGAATTTTAATTTTAGAATTAGTATTTTTAGAGTTAATTTGCATAAATAAACAAAAATGAATGAATGAAGGAATGGAGGAAATTTATTATTTTTTACTTGTTTTCCAATAGTAATAATAATAATATGTATCAAAACAAACACACAACACAACAAAACAAACACACAACATTTCATTATATTATACACAAATGAATAAATAAACTTTAAGGATAATATGATATTATATTTTTGAGTGCATTAATGTAATAATTTAACCCAGAGACTCAATCTTACTAAATCTATATGTAGCTTTCATTTCATAATATTTTATAAAATATTATGAAGTGAGGCTATGTGTAGATTCAGCAGCCTGAAGATTCAAAAGAACCAAATGAAAGGGTTGCTGACCAAATTGGTTCGTTACACTATTCATAATTGATTTTGTTAAGACTATTAAGGATTACTACTATCTATTCCCTGCGTTTCCCAAGAAATGGTCAATGAACCTCATTTTGAGGGTCATTAAATCCTGTTAAATAGATTATATGCTGTAGAAAATCGGCCGCGATGACAGTGAATCAGTGGAAAAGGATTATCCCAGTTCATTCCATTAGTAAAATAATAATGTTTTCAAACAGACATAATCCAAGGCATCAAACTCATACAATGCAAATCATTGGTGTGAATGAGCGAGGACAGTAATACAGTGAATTTCTTCCATCACACACTACTATATCAATAAACACACTTTTTGAGTGTCTGCTATACTTCGGCACTGCAGATCCGATACATGGAGTGCATCTTTAATGAGCCTGACCTTTAAAGACAGGGAAGGAAGAGCGGACCTCGACATGGTGCATGTAAATAGCTCTAGCACCTCTCTCTTTCTCTCTCTCTCCATCCAATATTCCTCCATTTTAAAACATCCAAGGTACGTCAACTGCTGTAAAAGACTTTTTGCAACACTGAACTGTGAGTCACTGGTCTCCGACACATCTGTAATTTTTCGGACAAAATGACAACACACCATCGAGCTGCATGGAGCACCCGGGGATGGCACCTCCCAGGAGTTCACGGCTTGCTTTTAGCAGCTCCTGCGCAGGACAGCGAGATGAGTCTGTCATGGAGTCACCTTATAATCTATGGCAAGTGATTCTTTGTCCTAAAAGGAGTAAAGTCAATTCTCCTGGCACAGCAAGAGAAAATAACACGTTTTTCGTAAGCATCTCAGTTTGCTTCATAACATTGTATTTGGATCTGTACGATCATCATCTCACAGGGATTGCAATGATTATTTAATGGTTTACCTCTGATCTGTCCATCATAAAAATAAAGTTTCATGAATCAATTGGAAAACCGTACCAATCCCCATCACATAAAAGTAAATTCTGAAGCTCATAATATAAGTCTTGTCATGTCATGTCAGGTTTAATGGTAATGACGCTAGTGATGTTGGATTTATGAGTGAACAATTCTTTTGAGTTGGATCTTTTCAATTAATTCACAAAACCAGTTTAAACGATTCATTCACAAACTGGACTGAATCATCCAAAGCTGTTCTTCAGTGACTTACTGAATCAAGGACCTTAAACAAAACAAAACAAAACAGTGTAAACGGTAATATATTTGGATTCTTTTGTTGTTGTTGTTGTTTTTATGAACTGAATCATGGCTGCAACAAACTAGGGAAAACATGTTTAGTGTAAATGCTAATTGTTTAAATTCTGAGTTTTTTCTGAGTTTTTTTTAACTAAAACAAAACAAACAAACAGGTTGAGTGTAATTCTAATTATGTTTAAGTTATTATTATTATGATTATTATATGTAAATTTGAGCTGAATCATGACTTTAAAATATGAAAAACAGGTTTAGTGTAATGGTAATTATGTTTAAAAAAAAATTATGAGCTGAATCATGATTTCAACAAACGGAGTTATAACAAAACTATAACAAAACTGAAAAGCAAAAACAAATAAACAAACAAAAAGCAGGTTTAGTGTAATTCTAATTGTGTTTAATTTCATTTTTGTTTTTTTATTTAGCCTGACACATGACACTTCACAAAAATAAATAAATAAGCAAACAAACAAACAAATAAAAACAGGTTTCGTGTAATGATAATTTTGTTTATATTTTTTTATTTTATGTGCTGAGCCTGGGCTGCAACTAACTGAAAAACAAAATAGTATTTTACAGTAGACACCCTTATTAATAAAATGTAATTTAAAAATTGTAATAAATTTCAATATGTGCCTACGAATTACTTAGTCTGAATCTGAATATGCTGCACTGGGATATCAGAGACAAGTGATGACGTAAACCAGGGATTTCCTCAAATCATACCCTGGAGGGTCGATGCCCTGCAGAGTTTAGCTCCAACCATAATAAAACACACCTCAAGCATCTAATCAAGGTCTTCAGGATTACTAGAAACACAGTTTATGTGAATATGATCAGGAACCCTGTCAAAGACAAACCACAGTCAATTGGTTTGAGTCAATTTTTGAATCCAGTCACGAATGAGTCAAAACTGACATCACTGGCTCTTGTGTATATCATAATGAAACGTGTCACAATTTCAAATAGGCAAAATTGAGACTGAGATTTAGAGAGGAAGGTTGTGGGTTCGATTCCCTGAAAGAGAGCACCCAAACTGACCTTGAATTCACTGTAAAAGTGAAACATTAGTCCAGATGAAATGTGCACAAGTTGAGGTGAAATGTTTACTTTTTCATAAAAGCATGAAACTTGCTACACTTGTATAGTTTGCAGCCCTAAACATTTTCAGAAATGGAGCCATCGCAAAAACACCTCGTGGTAGCCCAAGATACTAAGAGTAGACTGAGAAGCAATGGCCAGAATTAAGTCTGTTTGTTGACAGCTGACTGACAATTCCAGAGACCCACAGAAAACAAGAGAGGTGCAATAGAAGAGGTGCACATAGAATCCGAGTTAACAAGATTGCATTGCCGTCTGCGTTTGATGTTAGAGAATTGTTGAGAGAGAACAATAATGTATTGGAAACATACTACCACCTACCTGACTCTGCCTGAGAGGTAAGGAAAAATACACTTACCTGAGATATTTTTTTTTATATCTCTGAAATATATGATTGTATTCTTGAAAACAATCTTTTATTGTACTATTGATTAAAATATTAGTTAATTATCAAAGAAAGAAAAAAATAATAGCCATAATATGGACCATTGTAAATGCTGTGATACTGTGATACTCAGACACTTCTCACATTGATTGTGTGTGGGTGTGGGGCTCCATTAAAGGGGTGGTTGATTGCTATTTCACTTTTTTAACTTTAGTTAGTGTTTAATGTTGCTGTTTGAGCATAAAAAAGTCTGCAAAGTTACAAAGCTCAAAGTCCACGTCAAAAGAGATATTTTATTTTAACAGAAATCACTTTTCAAAAACAACAACGAATGACTCGTTTGGACTACAACGCATATTTTCCGGGATTTTGTGATATCACAAATATCGACGAATGGTACGAGACCTGGTTGAGCTGCACTAGAAAATGCAACGAGTGTTATCACTATGTCGGAGACACGCTAGCTTTCCCCAAGGCGACGAACTTAGAGTGTTTACAATCATCCGGGTTTAAATCGCGCTCGAATTGATTTGATTTTGACGCAATTTTACACTGAAGCGCAGGCAGCTATGGTAAGGGGCATGACATCTCCCGACCAGGCGCCGAGAGCTGCCAATCACAACACACACTGACCCAACTAACCAATCACAACACACACTGGCCCAGCTAACCAATCACAGCACATTTCGTATTTCAGAAGGCGGGACTGGGGAGAGAGATGTTGTAATAATGTAAATTATGTGAAAAATAATGTGTTTTTCGAACCACCAAGCATGAGAGCATGTTCCAGTATACCCCCAAAACAAAATCAAGACTTTGTAAAAACATAATAGGACCCCTTTTAACTTTTCACCTGAACATTTATGTTTGTTGTATTTGGTATAATTGTAATCCTTACCATCAAACATAGGGATAGAGCATTACCTTTTTCTGTGTTATTATGCATTTGGTCTCAGGTGATATGATCAAAATATGTATTGGTTTGTCAGAAAGTAAATGGTTGCAGGCCAGCCACGATGTGTTTGTGATGGCTCCATTTCTGAAAAGGTCAGGGCGGGAGGCCACAAACTTCCAAGTTGTACCAATTGTTCATGCGTTTATAGAAAAGTTGCATTTTTATCACAATGATCATCTGGACATATGGAAACTGGAAAAAGTCTCCATAAGATTGCACAATACAGACAACAGCACGGGTTTGGAATGGCATGAGGGTAAGTAAATAATGACAGATTTCTCATTTTTTGGCGCACGACTCCTTTAATGTCTCTCTCCTCACTGTGTTTGTAGATGGCTACTCTGGCACTCCCTCAGGAAAAAGCTCCTGCGTCAAACACGACTGCGTAATCTAAAGAAACAGTCACACATGTTCAACACATCCTGACAGCGCTTACTTTTCTTCTTTACGGTTGATGAAAATATAGCTTGACATTAATGCTATAAGATGAGCCTATTGTAGTTTTAATGAGCTGCATATCTTAAACGGGCCGAAACGGAGACATAATGTCTGAAGGCGTTTCGCTTTGATGCGTGTCGAACAGCAGCGTGATCATTCACGGCGATTGTCTTTTCTTTGCATATTTTCACTTGGATTTTCCGCTATTTTTGTCATGCGGAAAGACCTCGGATGTCGTAGTCAATAAAACTGAGGCAAAGTTCCCGAGATCCCCTACCTCAGCTGTGCCCTTGAGCAAGACGCCTAACCCCAGGTCGCCCTGAGGGATTAATGACTCTTCATCCCTCCCAATAAAAATCATCTTGTGCATATAACCCAGCAACATCTAAATGCAGTGACTTCTTAAAGTGTGACAGGAAGGCAGTTTTCAATCAGCTGTACATGTTTCACAGCTCTGATAGGGTGTCGTGTCTGAGAAAAGGCATCTGTCTTCGTGATATCCTTGAGGAGGGGGTGATGATTGGCCGGCTGGCTTTATAACTCCTTACGAAGTCGGACTAATCCCGACCTCTCGTTCCAAGGAGTCATGATCACAGCTGAGTCCGTCTATCAGATCTACCACCGAAATATCCAAAAGCTTAGCTCTGAGATCTGTTTGTGGAAGGACTTTGCCCTACTTCGTACATCGATCATTTAACACCTCTGTCTCTTCTGCAGAGGCAAACCGGGGGTGAGGGGGTTCAGACTAAACTTGGCAACGAGATTGACAGTTCGGGGAAATCAGAAACATAGACTTGTCTGTTTACATCAGGAGTGTTACCACTCAAAAGTCAACTTATGGATTTGGGTTGCGTTTAACAACACTGGCGACTTTAGAAACACGCAAAAGTCCTTTGAGGTTCATAGAATGCGTAATTGTATTTAAAATGAAGTATACTAATTTTAACACCATCAGTTATTTGACACATTTACCTAATTATTTTTATTATATATATATTGGATGATATTTAAAGACTGGTTGGAACCATCATGGCAGCACACACACTCTTACTTGTTGAGCTTTGATGATAATTACATTCATATAAAGACTGCAAATGATTATCAGGCCCATCTGGAATTCGTTTCTAAATAAATTTGCCTTTTTAAATTAAAAAGGTCATTTGCTGAGAGTTTCTCCCATCATTTAATGATAAAGCTGCGATGAGATACCAATGCTTCTGTCAATCCTACTTCGTCGACAAGTCTATACATGGATTTAAGATTTATACGTATCCGACACTCATACCGCTTGTGTTTAAAATTGATAGCTTTGAATACAATCAATAACATTATTTTAATGGATCAAAAGTGACAGTGAATGACATGAACATTTATAATGCTAACAAAATCTATTTCAAATAAATGTTGTTCTTTAAAACTTTATATTCATTTTAAAACAAAGACACATCGTGTTTCCACTAAACTATTTATAGCAACACCGCTGTGATTTAACATTGATAGAACAATAAACCTTTTTGACCTGAACAACAAATCCAGAATTATGTTCTTAAGATCATGTGGATAGCTGCTCATAAATGAAGTTGGTAGTGTGCTGAAAATGTGCTGTGTTGAACAAGCTTTGCGTCAGCTGAATAATTTTTTGCAATTTAAATAGCTATTTAAAATATGGACACGTTATTAGTTTTTTTTAAGTTGATACGCTTGTAAAAATCAATAGGTGCCAAAAGGCCGACGTGCTCTTTTTCTTTCCAGACACGTCCTGTCCAGGATTTCTATACTGCATAAAATCTAATCCAGGTTTTGGCTTTGTGTTTTTTCCTGTTTCATACTGCCATATCTTTATCTACATTCAGGTAAGGTCTGAAAAGTAGTGTTACCAATAACACATGCAGTCATTGTATATATGAGTCCCATTCGTGCGCGCGATGAGAGGTGTGAATCTATAACTGTAAAAATTTAAGTGTAATTTTAACTGGTAAAAATTTTTGTAAAATACGCTATAGTAAAAAACTGTTAATAGTTTAACAGTAATGTCCCGTACTATATATCAGGGAAAACTGTAAATTCATACACCATTAAACCTTTCAGTAATTTTTACAGTAAACTGCTGTTTAATTTACAGTTTTTTTAGAATCATAAAAATAACAATCAACATTATAATTTACAGGGTCAAAAAACTGTAAACATGACTATTCCCAGAATTCCCTTGCATGACACTCCACTTGAAAGTATTTTGTTTTAAATATCAGTTTTTTAAATCGTTTTTTGTTATCAGTTATGTACATTAGGGCATTGTTACATCTTCTGTTGTTTAATGAAAGTTTAATGCATTATTTAAGTATCATGTGTGTTACCATGATGGTGTTTTGTGTTTGCATGAATGACTCTGTGCACCTTATATATTAGTATATACTTCTGCTTGTGGCAAAGCTACTTGTGATGAGCTTTGATTCTTCATGTGGCTTTCTCTTTAACCACCTGCATTATTATGGTGGTTGTCAGTATGTTAAAGGTACAAAACAGATTTTAATAGCGGTGTGCATTGTTGAATTTACTGGTTTATATTCAAATTTTCTTGTTTTTAAATTACAGTTTTATACTGTAAAATTTAAAAAAACAATTTTTGCCATAAATGTGTTTACAGTTTGTAAATTATTTTGTAAAAACTACAGAATTTTTTTTACAGTGTACAGAAAATGGTCAAAGCGATGCAAATTTGTGTTCGACTTAAGCAGTGCTGCGTAGACCAATCGGTGTTTGACATCAACGTACCATAAGAGTGATTTGAACGCATAAGCAGCCATCTGCTCTCTATAGCTCTCACTGTACTTTGATGTCATACGTCACAGTCATCCACGTCTGGGTGCATTTCCCAAAAGCAACTTTGGTCGCAAGTTCCGTCGTTACCAATTGAGTTCAATGAAACTTACGACCATTGTTAGCTAATGGTGCTTTTGGAAAATGCAACCCTGCATGGCTCTGCTTAAAATAAAAAGCAAGTATGAAAACAGGAAGAAAAAAATTAATATAGAGGCAATATATTCTATATTTAGGCAATATAGAAATCCTGGCCAGGAGATGTCCGGGAAAAAGAGCACGTATGGTCACCATAAAATATCACATTTGCGAAAATGCTTCTAACAAAGTACAAACTGCTTGAAACCAGAATTTTTAGTAGATGAGCCAGTTTATTATTTTGTGTGAACTGAACAAGAATACTCTAAACATGCTGCGAGCAAAAGCTACCTTACCTTAGTTAGAGGAGGTTTCATGGGATAATAACAGTTTTAGTACAATAAAGATAGAGCTAGTGGGACTCCTCTCATGTCCAATTCTTTGTTCGTTTCCATGGTACCTATGTCGAGACCAATGAAAGCAGGCCTACTGTAATTGAGCACACTTGCAGGAAAATCAATCTGCCGCTGTTTGAAGTCAGAACCCGGAGTCCAATCCACACTCCCTCGTTAGGAGTACTTTCATCCCAGCTCCCATTTCATAGTTATTATCACTCTCCCACTCTGACACTGGCGTGAAAAAAAAGCCTTGTCCATTATTGACTAGAGTGTTTGGTATTCTGCGTTGAGAAGTAGGTTTATCTGCACAAAAAGCCGCAGGCTAGTTAAAACGCACCAGCCGTATGATGAATCTTTAGAACTCAATGATTTATACATTTTCATTTCAAATTTACATTTATCGCAATACAAATATGTAATTGACAAATGTCTAAAGCTGTTAGATTCCAGATGTTTGGAATCATCTATGCTGTTATTATTTATGGAGTGAATGTCAAGATATTGTTTAGCGGCCTTTTATTTTAAAATACATATTTTTTAATTAGTGCTGTTATGGTGTTTTAGTCGTGATCAACTGTGTTTCTGAATAAATCAGTATCGCTGTACAATAAAGTTCAATTTGTTAACATTAGTTAATGCTTTAGGCATCCTCTAAGGTGAATTTATAAATATATTATGATTTATTGTTAGTTTATATTTGTTCAAAAACATTACATGCTAATTTATAAATGTGGAAATTAAGTACTTTCAAAAGCGTTACCAACAAATCTGCTGAGTGAACGAATGAACGAGTCACTTATAATTGTCACCTGTAGAAAGAGTCACTGAAACAATCAATGAACAAATCTATGAAAGAAGTCTTTTGGTCAACTGAATTAAAAGATTCAGTGAGTCAATGACATGAATCAGATTCCTTCTACGAGTAGTTTATTCTGAGTGGATTTGATTCTTAACTCCTAACAACTCCAACCCTGTTTATGTCCTAACAATTAGTTAAGGGAATTTGCTAAATAGTTACTCCAATTTAAATAAGTATTTTGGAGAAAACTGCACCATTTGCTAATTCAGGTATCACATGCACAAATTGCATTAAGTAGCTACAGATTTTAAGCATGTTTGGTATATTTGGTGGTAAAACATTGCAAACAATACATGCAAATAAATGCTTTCAACAGCGCAATTAATTATTAGTAAATGGCCACCTGATTTATTTCTGATAACAAACGTAGAGCAGCTGACTTTAAAAAAAATCCAAAGATGATTGTGGAAAGACTCAATGCGTTTAACTGCTCCGTACCATGAAACATTTTGTTTACGGCCCTCAAACTACGTCTCTAGTTACTGTAGTAACCAGGTTTTTTTTTTTTTTTTTTCCCCGAGGGAACGAGACGCTGCGTCGAGATTCACTTTGGGAACGCCCTTGCGTGACCGCGTTCTGAAGCACGTGTCAAATCCGTCCAATGGAGCAGCGAGACGTCACGAGCAGGGTGACGTAAGCACCAGAAAGCATAAAAGCACATCCGGCCGGGCGCAAACCAGCTTCGATGAAGTAGCGCCTGCAGGGATGCAGGGAGTATGGCAAAGAGACGCAGCGTCTCGTTCCCTCGGGGAACCATGGTTACATACGTAACCTAGAGACGTTCCCCTTCAGGACTCGAGCTGCGTCGAGTCGCTTTGGGAACGTGAATACCCACTGCGCCATACTACCAATTCCCTGCCTGTGTGTGTGTATCTTATGAGCACATCACGAAGAGAGAACTTGGGAACCTGGGGTAGATGCCAGGTGTAGGTTGTAAAAGCAGACAAAAGTGTGTGGAGAGGACCAGCCCGCCACAGCACAAATGTCCTGCAAGGCCACACCCAAGCTGAAAGCCTTGGAGGCCGCCATACTCCTGGTCGAGTGCGCTCTGACCCCCATAGGTGATGGGAGGCCAGGGGACTCGTAGGCTAGTGAGATGGCCTCGACCACCCACCTACCCGTAGTCTGCTTGGTCGCCGGAAATCCCTTCTTTGGCGAAAAACAAACAAAAAACTGATCTGCCTTACGCGACGGGGCAACTCTGTGTGCGTAAGCGTCCAGTGCTCGAACTGGACAGAGCAGATTACGCCTTTCTTGGCCTACTTCCTGGTACGGAGGAGGACAGAATGCCTTAAGTACTATGGGCCCTGGTGAAGAAGTGGGCACCTTAGGGACATACCCGGCCCTCGGGTAAAGGAATGCCCTAACCATGCCTGGAGCGAACTCCAGGCATGAAACAGAGAGTGCCTGAAGATCCCCGATCCTTTTTAGTGAGGAAATAGCGAGGAGAAAGATGGTCTTGAGCCTGAGCAACTTGACCGAACTTCTTCTATGGGTTCAAAGGGGGCATTGCATGAGCCCTCCAGAACCACAGCCAGGTCCCATGAGGGCACCTTGGTGCGCTGTACCGGCCTCAGCCTCAGGGTGCCACGGATGAAACGAGTGACAAGTGGGTGTCTTCCCAATGATTGACCACCCAGAAGGGCGTGGTAAGCAGCTAAGGCCGCCACGTATACCTTCAGAGTGGAGGGAGATAACCCTGCGGAGAATCGCTCCTGCAGAAACTCCAGAACTGTACCAATTGGGCAGTTGACTGGGTCCTGCAGTTGTTGTCCGCACCATGAAGCGAAAAGTTTCTACTTCAAGGCGTGCTGTTTCCTAGTGGCGGGAGCTCTGGACTGGAGTATAGTCTCAACAACCTCAGTTGAGAGACCAGATGCTAGGAGCTGTGCCCCCTCAGGGGCCATGCCCACAGCTTCCATAACTCCGCCGATTGATGTAGGAGACCACCGCTGTGTTGTCTGTGCGGACAAACACATGATGCCCCCTTAGGTCTGGAAGGAAGTGTGTCAGAGCTCGAAACACGGCCAGCATTTCCCGGCAGTTGATGTGCCAAAAGAGATGATGGTCTTTCCACAGACCCTGGGCAGAGCGGCCATTCATGACCGCTCCCCAGCCCGTGAGAAAGGCATCCGTCATTAGCGTTACGCGACGAAAAGGAGCCCCTAACATCGGGCCTTGAAACAGGAACCAACGTTTCTTCCACATGTCTAGGCACGTAAGCATCGCCACGTTACCTTGATCATGCGAAGCGGATTCCCCTTCGGGGAAAATCCTTTGGTTCTGAGCGACCACTGCAAGGGTCTCATGTACAGCAGGGCAAAAGGTATCACGTTGGACGCCGCTGTCATCAGGCCCAACAGCCTCAGAAACTGTTGACAGTGAGTGACTGGCCTTCTCTTACTCTCGTGACTGTCGTAGGATTGACTCGATTCGAGCAGGAGACAGACGTGCTTGCATCGAGGTTGAGTCCCACACCACGCTAAATAAGTGGTTCTCTGTAGTGGAGAAAGAACACTCTTCTTGGCGTTTAGTCTTATCCCCAGCTCTCTCATATTGGCGAGGACGACATCTCGATGCCGAGTCGCCATCTGCTCCAATTGAGCTAATATTAACCAATCGTCGATATAATTGAATATGCGTATGCCCTGGAGTCGCAGTGGAGCCAGAACAGCATCCACACACTTCATGAAAGTGCGGGGTGAGAGTGACAGGCCGAAGGGAAGGACTCTATATTGGTATGCTTCGCCCCCGAAAGTAAACCTCAGGAACTTCCAGTGTTGAGTGAGGATGGAAACATGGAAATAAGCGTTTTTGAGATCTATCGTAACAAACCAGTCATCGGGCTGGATCTGAGATACTATCTGCTGATAGTGGGCATCTTGAACCGAAGCCGTTTGATAGTGTGGTTCAGAAGACGGAGATCTAAGATCAGACGCAACTCCCCCATCCTTCTTCGGAACGATGAATTAACGACTGTAAAACCCGGACGCTCTCTCTCGAGAGAGGAGGAACACGTTCTACGGCCCCCTTCCTCAAGAGAGTATCTACTTCTTGTTCCATTACCAGAGCCTGCTCGTGGCCCACTAGTGTGGGGATGACCCCGTTAAAACGAGGCAGACGAGAACCTAACTGGATTCTGTAACCTTCTCTACAATCTGCAGGCCCCATTTTGAGATATTGGTAGAATTTTCCACGCTACCAGAAAATCTACTAATGGAACCAGCCTCTCGAGGCTGGCGTCAGGTATTATTAGAGGAGCCAGTTCGGTACCCTGAAGCAGATGACCGGCAGGGAAAGACCGACCTGACTGCTGTAGCACCCTAAACTGAGGGGGCGAGCTCTCCCGTGCCGTAACGTTGCCGGGCGGCAGCTAGGAATTTCACTCGCCTGAGCTCACTGAGCCCTGAGGCACCGAGGTGTCAGGGTTAAATCGTGAACCTCCTGAGGTCCCTGAGGGAACCACCGACCCACTCTGTATCACCTCAATTGAGTGGGCGAGCTCATCCCACGTCCGTACCGTTGCTCAGGGGCGGCAGCTGGGACTTCGGCTTGTCGGAGCTCACTGAGCCTGAAGCGCCGAGGTGGAGGGGTATAGATGAACCTCAATGAGGGCACGAAGGCACGACCGACCTGACTTCTGTAGCACCCTCACTTGAGCGGGCGAGTTCTCCCGTGCCGTGCCGTTGCCGGGCGGCAGCTGGGATTTATACTCGTCGGAGCTCACTGAGCCCTGAAGCACCGAGGGTGGCAGGGGTATCACTAAGCCTCCGTGAGGGCACTGAGGAGAATTGTGCACCGTATACTGAGGTGTTATCCTTACCTCCCCAGGTGGGGCTGCCCTCAGGAACCTGACAATGGTAGGACCATTTAGCAAAGGTCCTCTTAGACAAAATAACGGTCCACAGATCCGTTTTCAGTCTATAAGACCCCAACTGAGAGCATAGCCCCGACCCCCGATCTTTCTGTGGAAAGGTGCGGGTTGCAATGCTCTGTTTTTGAGACTGGCGATATAAGGCGCTTATGACTTAGGGCACTTCTTGCTTGCTCAATCAGCACCCCACCCTGAGCAGGTCGTCCTGGTATGGCTTGTAACCCCACCATGTTGTGCAAACATGCGCCAGCCTGACCTAACGCCGTATAAGCTTTCCCAACCAGACTCGATGTCAGCCTAACAGGCCTGGTGGGAAGCTTCAGGGCCTTCAGTGATGATGCTGAGGGTACTGACTGGTGATGAAGGAGTAGCATACGGAGAAAAAAGCGTCTGCGAGAAGGTAAACCAACGCACGTGGGAAGGGCATCGCCCCATTTCTGTATATGTTGTGTCAGGACAACATACTAGACTGCTTACTTATGGAGATAGACCGCGACAGAGATCCGACTGTGATTAGAACCTTCATCACAACCAGGGGGGGGACTGACGCACCAATGGGGGGGGATCGAGGACGGGATGAGTACGGTTCTCCCACGATCTTGGCACGCAGCATGGAGATCGGGAAAAACGGAAAGCCCCCGTCGTGAAGGCTGTGATCTGGATTCAGACCATGCTCGCTAATTATTTTTTGCGAGCATAGCTGTGAGCATACGCCTGAGGGACTGCTGGTGGCGAGTCCACAGTCTCCTCTGTCTCGACACTCATCACATCCAGATGAAGAGGAAGATAGATGAAGCCTCTGGCTCTTTCTCTCTCGCGGGGGGGGGGCGTGAGAGAGAGAGCCGCGGATCTAGCGGATGAGGACCGAGAATAGGACGAGCCCGTCTCGGATCCCTCCATTAAATCCACCCGCGATCCCCATGACAACAGTATGTGCTGTGCCTCGGCAACAGCGGGATCGCGAGTCTGGCCGCTGTCATCAAACGCAGCCAGGCGGGAGCGGAGCGTGCGCAGCGAGAGCTCGTAGTGATGACAATCAGCTGCTCGAAAGCTGACCGTGCATGCTCTGCTCCTAAACAAACGACACACACATAGTGTGTATCCCCTGCCGCCAGATATCATGGGCAGGGAGAAACACAGCGTTTGTAATGCCGTTCGCTCGCCATAGACTTTCTCATTGTTTTATATATATGAGTGCTTGTGCGGACAAACAACAGTAAATAGACAGACACATACACTGAGCGCTACTGAAGAGCTGAAGCTGGTTTGCGCTCTGCCGGATGTGCTTTTATACTTCCTGGTGCTCACGTCATCCCGCTCATGATGTCTCGCTGCTCCGTTGGACTGATTTTACATGTGCTTCAGAATGCGGTCACGCAAGGGCGTTCCCAAGCGACTCGACGCAGCTCGAGTTCCTGAAAGGGAACTATAAATTATTATATGTAATAAAAATTTTATTAAATAGACTTGGGAGGGAAACATACGTGTTGTATTACATGTAATTCAAAGGTGTATGTAGTCATGACATGATTTTCAACTAAAGTTATTTCTAAAGCAGAGGTAATCAGCATGAGGGTCTGCATTGAGTGATTTTACACTGCTGGACTGGCTTTTAACATCCAATGTCATTAAAGTTGTGGCCTGCGAAACGATTACTCAGCGATAAACTTTTAATTGCTCGGCTGTCTCAGAGACGGTGGTTGCAATTAGCGAATCCAGGGTATACACAAAGCGCCACACAGCCCCGTCATTTTTATCTCCTAGAGACGTGTCACATAGTGTGGAGAAGAAACTCAAATTGAATTTGGCTGTAGAGTCTCCTAATCACCACAATACAATGCAGGAGAGCTCTTTTGAATGGCGGCCATTCAAGTCGTATGTCCTTGATTACGGATGCATTGTTTCACATTACTGGCAGACTTCAAAATACCTCTAGAATCTTAATAGGCAAAAGCGATGAGGGAAAAACTTGCATTCACGTTATTCACGCTGCCTTCTCCCTCTGCAGGACTCCAGCTGTAATTGTGAACAGCACTTACATTACTGCCATGCTTTTGGCTGATACATATTGTCATTTTTGAAATCCTGCTGAGTTTGAACCCAGCATAATGTATTTAAATCCATGAGGAAGCATAACACAGTCTGTCTTAAGTTGTGAATATTATGTTAAAATAACTGAAATGTAATGCACAAAAGTTTGGCTGTATGTTTAGCTTTCTTCCCTTTAAGATGGATATTGCTGAGTCCCTCTTCTTTCATCAAAAGAACCAGCCCTAAAAGTACATCTTAAGAAGGCTACCTCAAGGCAACTCAGTTTCCCGTTTTGAAACACAGCAAAGCTGCAGGCTGGGCTGACTGATTATCTTTGGTCTTCATTCCAAAAAAATAAAAATACATACGGTGAATCATCCTGCCAATTGTAATGCAGGACCGGCTCTCCATTCCAAAACCTACTGAGAAGTCTGCATAGACAGCACTTAAGGTCATAAGTACACTCTCAACATTGTTAAGACCAAATAATAAGGCAGAATCGCATGTATAATTCAGCTGAAAAATCCAAGATGGCGGACGAGGTGAGAGAAATGTTGTTTATAAATATACCAACCTGACCTAATGGGGGGGAGGGGCACTTAATGGAGTAAGCCTTAAGTACATATTGTGAATGTGTCTGACTGGGTGCTTGAGGTCCAGAAAACCAATGAGGTGGCTTTGAAAATCAGTTTTGATAGTTACAGATTTACAAAACAAAAGGAAGGGAAAAAATAACTCTAATACCGAACACAAAGAAACTTTTCAGCATAAACGATCCTTCAGAAAGGTATAGTTCTAAAAAAATTTAAATAAAAAAACCTGTGAGCGCAGTTGTGGTCAAAAGTTTACATACACCTTGCAGAATCTGCAAAATGTTAATTATTTTAACAAAATAAGAGGGATCATACAAAATGCATGCTATTTATTTTATTTAGTACTGTCCTGAATAACATATTTTACATAAAATATTTTTACATATGGTCCACAAGATTGATAAAAATTACCCCCCACATAGAACCTGAATGCGCTGTCCCTTGTTTACAAGCAGAGGAAGATGCATGATACTCTCATGAATGTGTGTTGAAGACTGACACGGAAGATAATAAACTGTTGAATAAAGTCATTATTTTTGTTTCTTTGTGCACAAAAAGTATTCCGCTGTTTCATAATAGGACATTTCAACCACTGATGGTGGTCAGGGGATTGGTGGTCAGGGGATTATTTTATCGATGTCATTACTACCTTTTTGGGCCTTGAACATTACAGTTCCGTTGCGGTCTATGGAGGGTCTGAATGCTCTCAGATTTCATCAAAAATATCTTAATTTGTGTTTCGAAAATGAACAAAGAACAGGTTTGAAACGATATGAGGGTGAGAAATTAATGATAGAATTTTCATTTTTGGGTGAATGATCCCTTTATTAATACTGTTTGGCATTACTAGATGATCCATCAAAAACACCCCTTTTTTTTTTTTTTTTTTTTTCTTGTGTTTTTTTGTGTGTGTGTGTATGTGTGTGTAAGTGTGTGTGTGTGTTTATTCAATCAGGCCCGTCCTTAGCTGATGTCGGGCCCCCTGGGGGGGGGATAAAGGGGTGTGAGGTAGGGCCCCCCTCGGTCAGATTTAAAATGTACTGCATCAGTGATGCTCGAAATATTTGTGGAGATGGGATGGATTCTCCAAATGCAGGCCTGTTTTTGTTGTTTCCTTAAATCAAATAAAGCTTGTCTCACAGAAAAGAGTTCTCCACAATAAAATCTGGTCAGAAAAATACTCTCATGCACTATAAGCTTTTGTTTGATTCACTGGCTCCTCTTCATCCCAGTGGTTACAGATATTATGCAGACACTTATTGCCGTGGATGCACAATGTTTATTAACTGTTGCAAGCTGTTTACCTCTTGCTTTGTTCCTTTTTGTTTCCTTTCTCCATCTCATACTACACAGATCAATAAAATAGACATTCTTTGATTCAAACCCAACTACATTTTTCCCATTGTTAATAGTTTGTTTACTGCTTAGGCACATACTCAGAACCTAGATTAGCCTGAACAAAAGCAAGTTTTGGGAAGCAAGCTAGGTTGGCGTTTAACTATTGTCAGTTTTTGACAAATGTTTTAAATAAAAAACTTAGATTTTATTTTTTTCTCAAAATAATTCATTTTGTGTGTGTATACCTCATTAAATGAAAAACTAGCACACCTTTAAGAAAGCATTGCATGCTTATTCCAGCTTGATTGATTGCACAGATTGTGCCAGCCAAGCAACTACCATTGACATGGATGGACCTATACCATGCATTATAATGACAGGGGGAAAAAAATTAAACTATCAAATATTTTTTTCCAACTATTTTAAACTGTTTCAGTTTGATTCAATATGAGTCAGAGGAATGATTTTGAACAAAACCCCCTTACATTTCAGCAATTACAGCTGTTCTGAAAATGCAGTTTCTGCACCGCCAATACCTGCTAAAATAGTAAGATTGGCTTTCAAAGCCAAATGTGACTCACAGCTCAATCTTCTTTTTTTTCATCGTAGTACTTTTTTTTTTTATTTACCATAAAACTATTGCTTCTAGTAGCATTAACTGCTCTTATAGATACAAACACTCAAATATTGTAGGTAAAGTTTCCAGTAAAAAAGCAGAAAACCTGTATACCACCTGCAGGTAGACATTTCATTTTGTTTTCACTGCTTGTCAAGTCCAGTCCATTTCAGTCACCTTTATTTATATAGCGCTTTTACACAATATCATAGATTGTGTCAACCAACTGAACAGCAGTAATAGAAAATAGTGTGTCATACTGCAAAATACAATAGTAAACACTAATTTTCGTTTAAGACAGTTCATCATTGAACTCATGTGTCACATGCGCTCAAGCCTCAGTTCTTAAACATGTTATCTTTGCAATCATTTCAACGAATTATCCCCCCCGCATGCGACATGACTGTACACCCAACTAAGCATCCAGAGGCGGTCAGCGCAGCAGGAACCAAAACTCCATCAGTGACCAGACAGGAGAAAAAAACCTTGGGAAAACCAGGCTCAGTCAGGGACCAGTTCTCCTCTGACCAGACGAAACAGCAGTACGGAAAAATCAATTTAAGACTTAAAACAGACGATGAACACTATTAACAGCAGTTATTATAGGATGCAATCAAACTTATAGCAAAATGTGGTAGTTCTTTATGTTGTTTCAGGGTTGGCATCATCTGATGTTCTCTGAGTTGTTGGCATAATCTCTTCTCAGTTGTTCTGGATCCAGACTGAAGCTTGTTTAAATCCTAGAACCAAATAGAAAGCATATGTAGGCGTAACTCTGCTGTTTGCAACCAGCAAAATTGATTTGTTTAACCCCACCTAAAGAATAATAATGTGCATTATGATACAGAATACTACTGCAGTAAAGATTAGTGAGCTGCATTATTTGCAATCTACTACCAAAGTCCAGAAGTATTTGATGCCTTAGGGCGTGATGGATTGTAGCTGTGGTAGATAGACTAGTTAGTGGTGTGACGCAGGAGCTAACACAGTGTAAAGGCACTTATAAGCACTAAAATAATTGTGAATACACGTGCTACGGAAACTTAGAGGTAGCCAAGTGCAGAGACTGTAAATGGGGTATATATCATATATATTTCTATGACCTGTGTAGGTACTCTAGCCGCTGCATTTTTGGAGCTACCCTGTCCAGTCTTGTTTATGCAAGATTTACATGAACACCCCAACCTAGCAGTGCATTACATAGTCCCGTCAGAGGCATGAATGCATGACTAGCTTTTCTGCTCAGAAACGGTATCTATGTTTCGTAAGCTTGGCAATGTTTTAAGAATGGAAGAATGCTGTTTTGAAACTGGGAAATATAGATTCTCAAAAGACAAGTTGCAGGCATAATATAACCCCCAACTATTTTTGACTGTAATTGAGTACACCGTACATCCGCCTAGTTCTTGTGGGCCAAATTGTAATCCAAGAGATTGTTTACTGTCTTTTGGTCCAATAAGTAATATATTTGTCTTATCCTAATTTAATAGGAGAAAAGTATTGGTCATCCAATCTTTAAAATTTTAAACACACTCTGTTAGCTTCGATAATTTAGAAGTTTCATTTGGTCTTGTTGAGATATATAGTTGAGTTTCATCGGCATAACAGTGGAAACTAATCCCTTATTTTCTGATAATATTACCAAGGGGCAACATGCATATCGAAAATAGCAGAGGACCTAGGACAGATCCTTGTGGCACTCCATATTTTACTGGTGATAATTGAGATGACTCCCCATTTAAATGAAAAAAGTGGTAGCGATCGGACAGGTAGGATCTAAACCATCTTAATTAAAGCCTGCCCTTGAATACCTGTATTGTTTTGTAATCGATCTATGAGTATGTCCTGATCTATAGTATCGAACGCGCACTAAGATGATAAACAAACGCAGTAAAACTAGCAATGAAACACAGCCTTGGTCTGACGCAAGAAGCAAGTCATTTGTAATTTTAACAAGTGCAGTTTCTGTGCTATGGTGGGGCCTGAAACCTGACTGAAATTCTTCATAGAGATAATTTTTTTGCAGGAAGGAGCACAATTGAGCAGACACAACTTTTTCTAAAATTTTAGACATAAAAGGAAGATTTGAGATGGGTCTGTAATTTGCCAGTTCACTAGGATCTAGTTGTGGTTTCTTAATATGAGGCTTAATAACCGCCAGCTTGAATTGTTTTGGGACGTGACCTAAAGACAACGACGATTTAATAATATTGAGAAGCGGTTCTTCTGCTACTGGTAGCAACTCTTGCAGTAATTTAGTGGGTACAGGATCTAATAGGCATGTTGTTGGTTTAGATGCAGTGATAAGTTTATTTAGCTCTTCCTGTCCTATAGTTGTAAAGCACTGCAGTTTATCTTTTGGTGCGATGAATGAAGCTGAAGTATTATATGCTGTAGAATCTACATTTGCTATTGTATTTCTGATGTTATCTATTTTATCAGTGAAGAAATTCATAAAGTCATTACTATTAAACTGTGAGGGAATATTTCGTTCTGGTGACGTCTGATTATTTGTTAATCTAGTTACTGTGCTAAATAAAAACCTTGGATTTTTTTTGGTTATTTTCTATGAGTTTGTGTTTATGCTCGGCCCTGGCAGCTTTTAGATCCTGTCTATAGCTGGACATACTGTTTTTCCACGCAATTCTAAAAACTTCCAAGTTAGTTTTTCTCCATTTGCACTCAAGACTACGAGTTTTTTTCTTGAGAGAATGGGTATTACTGTTGTACCATGGCGCAGTACGTTTTTCTCTAACCTTTTTCAATTTGATGGGGGCAACAGCTTCTAATGTATTAGAGAAGATAGTGCCCATGTTGCTAGTCATTTCGTCTAGTTCATGTGAATTTATTGGTACACAGAGCAGTTGAGATATATCAGGCAGGTTATTTGTGAATCTGTTTTTGGTGGCTGGAACAATAGTTCTGCCGGGACGATAACGCGGAGCCATATAGTTAATATTAGTAATACGCAGCATGCACGATACAAGGAAATGGTCAGTAACATCATCGCTTTGAGGTACGATATCTATATCAGTAAGATCAATTCCATGCGATATAATTAAATCTAGCGTATGATTAAAACGATGAGTGGGCCCGGTGACGTTTGCTAGAGTTTAATTAGTCCGTAAACAGCAAGTATTAATGCATCATTTGTATTATATCCACGTGAGATGTAAAATCTCCGACATTAGCGCTTATCAACAGTAAACCAATGAGGTCTGAGATCGACTAATTCTTTTAGGAAATCTGTATAACTGCCCTGGGGGTCTATACACAGTGTAGCTCCCAAAAAAAAAAAAAAAAAAAAAGAAAATCGCACAGAGCAAGAGATCGCTAGATTTCTTTTGCATATCTGCAGTGTACATTGAGCATTAGTATTTCGAATGAGTTAAACCTGTATCCTGTCTTCTGAGTAACATTGAGAATATCACTATATATTGTTGCAACACCGCCGCCACGACCAGTCTGACGGGGCTCATGCTTATAATAGTAGCTTGGTGGAGTATTTAGACCAATATAATCATTAGGCTTTAGCCAGGTTTCAGTCAAGCAGAGTACATCAAAAATATTATCTGTGATCATTTAATTTACAATAACAGCTTTGGGTGAGAGTGATCTAATGTTTAAGAGCCCAACTTTAAAAATGTTTTTTGTTCATTTATTTTACATTTTTCTGGTTTAATCACAATAATTTTTTTCTGGATCCATGTATTAAATTTATATTTTGACCTCACTAGTCGGGGAACAGACACAGTCTTTATAGATTGTATAGTGCAAGTACTTCTATCATTTAAGCGGGTAGAACAAAAGTCATCAGGGCAGTTATTTGAGATTTGACTTACTAGTCATATGGAGCGTAGTGTCCTGGAGATGTTGTCCGACATGAGCTCCGCTTCGACTCTGCTGGGATGCAGGCCATCAGAGCGAAAAAGCCTAGGACGCTCCCAGAAAAAATTCCAATTATTAACAAAGAGCAGTTTCTGTTCTTTACACCATGAAAATAACCATTAATTTAAAGCAAAAAGCCTACTGAACCTTCGTGTCCTCGTCGATACGTTGGAAGCGGTCCTGACACGATGATCGTCGTCGCTGGCGATGTGTGGCGCACCATCTCGATCTGGCTCCTGAAGTCCCTCTTCAGTGTCTCCGTCTGCTGCAGCTTGGTGTCGTTAACTCCGGTGTGAAGCACGACCGCTCCGGTGCTCTCGTCTCTCTTCAGCATCGCGGGTATCTGCGCAGAACTCGAGGAACGCCAAGGCGCTCGGGGGGGGGGGGGGGGGGGGATTGTTTCTTGTTTAGAATCCCGATATGGGATATATTCACACGTTTTAGAAATGAAAATTATGGTGTATAAAACTGATTTTAAGATAAAAAATAGACGATAAAAAGTAACTTGATGGGGCTTTCAAACTCAACATCCACACAGCTGGCCTTTTACACACATTTTCAAAACTTTACATACAAATCCATGAATTGCACACACAAAATGCAAAATGCCTCACTCGTCTCTTGCAAAACGAAGCACTGCATTTTTTAAATATCACAAACATATCTCAAATGCAAACATTTGCAAACGCCTTTGCCATAATATTAATTCCTGTTAGATTTTTGTGTTACATAGAGAATTGTGTTGTGTTTTGCAAAAAGTGTTTTAAATTGAAATTGAAAACTGAGTCAAAGGCTGATAATTAGTGTGTGGTTTTGCAGATTTGGTGTGTGGTTTTGGTGTTTGAGTGTCAGGTTTCAGAAATTGCGTGACAAGTAAAGATTTTGTGTGTAAACAGCTGAAAAAGACCGTAAATTTTCCGCGTATACAATAGAGGACTCCCGATTACGCAGACACCTGAGAAATAGTGTAAATCTAGCTGCCCAAGAAATGATTAGTATGTCAGTTTACCTTTTGTCAATTCCAGATCGTGCCTAGAAGCAGCCTGTACATGATGTAAAACAACGTGTCTGTTATTTTCCTGGTAGCTTTACTGATAAGTTGACCCCACATTAAGAACTACAATCAGATAATAGCAGAAAATGATTTTCAATCATATAGCTAGCACACCTGAATTTTTATTAATTTTATAACACTACTCTGTTCATTTTCAACAAATATTTAACAATGCGCACTAACCTGATACATTAGACCATCATGTCGAAGATGGAAACTTAAATAATTGGTCCTTTGGCAAAATATATCCATTTAGATCCCTTATTAATAAATCAAGTTTATTATACCTCGACATTGTCCTTTAGTATTATTGTCACCCGTGGTGTGTCGAGGAAGGCACACAAAGACTAGTTCAACAAGTAGTTTAATAGGATCCAGGAAGAAAATAATCCACATAGACGAGGAGTTGACACACACCAACTCAAACGTAATACCGGACAAAGATTAGAATCAAAGAGTGAGCTTAAATAAGACAGGCAGCTGATGACAAACAGGTGATGGGAATTAACTAATGAGCACTAATGAAACAATGAACTAAACGAGGGCACAGAAGAACTAAACAGACCAGGGGCCTCATGTATAAAACTTTACGTAGATTTCATCCTATATGTGTGTGTATGCACAAAAGCTAGATTTTGCATACATACACATTTTTTCAGATTTATAAAGCCATGCGTACGCCAGAACCTGCAAAAAATTCCCTTTGTAATACCCAGTCAGCGGAAGATTGTGCGTATATGAATCTCCACCCCGAAATAGCCATATATGGAGCTTACAACTCCTAGTTTTAATATGCATAACGTCATCTGCATATCATTTCCATGCATATTCCATCCACGTGACACCATGTTTAACACAGTTAAGGGTAGAATACGTTAGGAAAATATGAGATACGTACTATAAATGCTTTTTGAGACATCACATTGTTATTCACATTTATGCAATTCTACCTATAAAGTAAACATATATTTTAGAATGTATATTTGAATGGCGATAAGCCTTATTTTTTTGCAGTGTAAATAACTGCCTGACTCACCGTGTCAATAACAAAAACATTTTGAAAATAAAGCGTGCATATCTTACAGTTTCCTTCAAATTCTATCTTTTAAATATGGTGTTTGTCACAATATTGGGAAGAGCACGAAAGGGGTTATCATTGGGCTATTGTCTGTCTGTGCGCGACACCTGTGAACAGAGGTTTTAGAGTACTGTCATCAAACCTGTTCATACAAGCCAATGGAATGTTTGATCAACAAGTGCATCCTTATGTCTGTCGTTACCGTATATGTTCCAAAGCATCAGACGAATCAAGTTCACATCAGTGATCATTATTCACGCAAAAGTATTTTCTCAGAACATGAGTTTTGCTATTTAGAACACAATTTAATGCAGAATTCTTATGCGCCAAGCAATCCTCGCTGTGATTAACACATTAAATCGCATACCACAGGAAAATTGTTCGAAAGCAGCACAGCCACTGCAAATATTTCTGTTTAAATTCATATAAAATGTTGTAATTTCTGGATAATAATTTCATGAAATTTCAGGGCTTAACTTCATTACTGAGAGTGTCATATTTAATCTAAATGTGTATGTCAAATGTAAAACACTTTTAAAATCATTTTGTTTGCTTCATTATTTCGCTCACTCCAGTAAAAGAGTGCGTATGCATGGTCTAGACTCTAGAGTGTCCGCAGGGTGCGCACATATTTACACCTAGTTAATTTTTTATAAATCCCGATATGTGCGTGGAAAATTGCATACGCACATTTCTATGCCCATTTTGTGCATACGCAACATTTATACATCAGGCTCCAGATGACTAAGCAAAGTGAAGACACAACAAAAGAGTTCATAACTGTTACAATTATAAGCTTTAAATATTCTAACAATAAACTTAACTCTCACATCAGTTCTGTCTGATTCTGAGTGTGCTTGCTTCAAAACATAATATTCCCTGGGGAAATTACTCAGGATTGATTGTATAATTTAGTTAGTGACAAATTTTCATAGTCTCTGAAAATGCTTACCCCACCATTGTATATTGATGTCTGCAAAGATTTAATTCTACCAATGTGTTCGCAATGTCCCATTATAGGCCATCATGAGTTTTTGGGGGGGGGGGGCAAGTAAAACTTTGTTTTTCCTAATCTCAGCATTCGCAGTAGAGACTAGTCTACTACTAAATAGTGCACAGTGCATACTGTAGAGAATAAAAAGCACTATGCAATGTCGAATGTTTCAAGCAGTAATACTTCCTATATTGCAGTTATTGTACTTTTTAGATCGAAATGTACAAATTGTGGGGGGGAAATGTAGAATTTCTCCAATGCAAACCAAGAAAGAGTCACAAAATACACAGGCACATAAAACATGAAGTGAATGCAAAGCCAGTTCTCTCACCAGTCTTTTTTGTTGCTTTGGGATTTTTCTGGATCTAGATGGACTGTAGTGGCTCCTGGACAAAGGGGGATCCGGAGGAAATGGATTCTGTCTTGTGAAAACAGCTGAGCCGCTAAGAAAAGTGACAACGTGTAAACAAAATGTAAACAAGTTTAATGTGACAGGATTTGACATCCAACCCACCTTGATCTCATAGCGTTCGTGCAAACCTGTTCTGCTTACTAAAAACAAAGGACGCACGTGGAGTTTTGTCATACTGTAGGATCCATGAATGTCTAAATAAAGACACAGCAGTTTAACAAAACTACATGACTGTGTTGCATGTGCATCTTAACCGTCGCGTGATTACGTTACTATGGGATTAAACGGTCTTTTACCTCACTATTTAACAAGCTATACGCTATTTAAACTCTCAAAAAAAACTAGATCCGGATATAACCATAAACTCATTGCAAATATGTTGTATAATTTGATGTTTGTCAAAAAATGATCTCAGCTTACTTTTCGAATTGTGTGACTGCGATGTATCCTGGGATATGTAGTCCGAGAACTGTTGTTTACGTTGTGGTCGAAGACAGTTGACCAGCCAATAGAGTGGCGTATTTTGTGATCGACAGCAATTTGAACCAATAAGAGCGCTGCGCTCTCGTTTGCTGCAGCCAATGACGAGCCAGGAATCTCATTGCGCGCGGAAGAGGAATGTCGGATTGTGACAGAAGCGGCTCGTCGTCAGTCTCTCAGCTAAGGATTGGAAGGTGAATAGCGTGTTGTTTTGTATTTATAAAGTGTTTTTACGTCCCAAATGATGTTGTTTAAAGTATTATGGTATTGTTAAGGGATTTATGTACTTTAGGCTCGATGATTTTACTAATGCCTGTTAATGATGGAGTTTAGTGGTTTCCAGCTCTTAACGCTCAGCTGTTTAATATCAATTGTAACGTTTAACGGACGTTAGCTAAATTTCAAAATAATAGTGTCTTAGATTTTTCTTGTGTTCATATCGCCCCGTGCGCTTTCTCTTTTGCCAAACGTTTGTATATTTCCCGAATATATATATATATATATATATATATAGTAATATATATATATTTATTTACAACACCACAGCACACACACACACACACACACTGCATTTATAATTACTACCATATATACATAAACACTACTATTACTAGTGTGTATACCTATGCCTATGGGTACACATACCATATATAATATGCCCTTTTAAAGACAAAAGTATATCAAACTGCAGCAAATTACCGTCATTTTACAGTAATTTTGTTTTGTATATTAGTCTTAATATGTATAATAATCTTTTATATTAGTCATATAGTAATTAACACATCACTAAATCCTCATCTTAATAAAATTACAGGAAACAAACCAGGAGGTACAATGCTTCACTGTAAAATCAAGACTGAGAAAACAGGTGAGGTTGCAAACATAAGCTTCTTTTTTCATTTCTATTGTGTAGTGTTTTGTGTGGTAAAAAAAAAACTGTTCTTTTGCAGATTCTGGGGCTCGAAACCGCCTTGATGCAGTATTGCAAGGTTTGGTTGAGAGGAGTGACAGTGAGAGGTTAGTGCATTAATGTGTCTTGAGCTTTGAAAGCTCCAGACTGTAACAGCGAAGCTACAAATGGACCTCATGTAGTTAAAGCTCATTAGTGATGGGTCCACTTTAGAAGATTGTCTTAATGTAATATCGTACTGTAAAAATGTGTCTGTCACTAAAAGTGAAAGTGCTGCAAAATGTAAAATAACAGTCTGTCAGAACAAAATGAATGTATGATATTACAATTTTAATTGTACAAACAGCGCTGGTGCAATTCACATTTTGTCACAATGGCTAAGCTATTATTTGCGCACAGCTGACCTTTACTCGCATACATACTGTTACACCGCTTTGTTTTTATTTGTCACAAAATGTTTAATTACGCCAGCCTGCTTCTTTCAATTTGCTTTAAGACATGGAGATATTATAAATGTTCATCATGGTTTTTTTTTTTTGTTTTTTTATTTATTTTTTTTTTGTTTGTTTTTTTTTTTTTTTTTTTTTTGGTTTTTTGTGTTTTTTGTTTTTTGTTTTTTTTTAATTTTTTTTTTTTTTTTTTTGGGGTGTGGGGGGGGGTTTTTAAAATTTTTTTATTGTAATGCTGCTGTTAAAACGGACTGTGTATTGTGTATAAGGCACTTAGAGAATAAAACTAAATTGACTTTCCATTTGCACTATAAAACTTGTTAATGCTTTGTATACAACATATCATAATTTTTACATTTCTGTCTGTGGCCAAATATTTGTAATAACTTGGCAAAGATCCCGACTGATCAATAACATATTTTACTCCTGTTTGTAAATTTTCTGAGAAAACTTATCAGGAATGTCACGCTCGCCACCTGCATCCCTAAAGTATTTGGAATCTGGTGTTTTTTTGAATTTCCACAGAATTGGAGAACTAAATATCTAGGACAACAGGAAGTTATTAGGAAATCTGAGCAACTGGATTCTCTGAAAATAAAGACCATTTATGGCATCCCAGAGATTTGGTTTCCACTGAGCTCAGAAAAATATTTGGTATTGATTAATAGCTTTCTTGTCAGAACCCATTTACATTTCAGCTGTCTGAATAATTGCCACCCTAATAGTCTGAGGTTGTTTACTGCTATAATTATGTTTGTGGAAATACTCTCTTGTTTCTCATGTTTTCCTTTTTTAAAGGAAAATCAAATCATTGATCATCAACAGCAATGCTTTAATTTGTTTCCTGCAATCCTTTCAAAATATCCGGAATTGTAACAATTCAGGAAGGGAATACTGGCAATACATAACTTTTATAAAGTAGAGAGCAGTTGTTTGGGGAAAATTGACATTTGTATAATCCTTTGTGCTTTTTCTTCCTTTTCCTGCAGAGAGCAGAATGAAGAGGATTCTGGGAAAATGGTGGCAGACTCTTTGAGCAAGTATGCACATACATTGTTTTTGTGTGACTGATATAAACATTTTCCTCTTTTGACCAGAAAAATGTTTAAGATGTAAAATGGTTAAAGATTTATTTAACAGTCATATGTAATGCACATGAAATATTTTATTCCTTTCTCTTATACAGGGATTTGTCGCCGCCTTCTGCAGGGAAAAGGCAAGCAGAATCTTCTCTTGACCTTTATTTTAAAGGAATAGTTCTTACACCACAAAATAACAATTGCTGAAAATGTACTCACCACTGCATGTCACCCAAATGTAGATGTGTTTGTTTCTTGTCAAAATGGCATTAAGTGGACAGGGAATAAGCGCGATAAGAGGTGTGCTCAGAACAAATTGGAAGACTTTTTGTAGAGATTAAATTACGTCCACTTGCTCACCATGATCCTCTGCAGTGAGTGGGTCCGTCAGAGTGAGATTCAAACAGCTGTGTCAAACAAGCCCAAGTATAGACAGACTCCATCCCCATGTCTTGGATGCCCTGGGGGTAAGCAGATACACATCAAATTTTCATTTTTGGGTGAACTATCCCTTTAAGGAATTATGAAAAAAAACATGCATCAAGGTTTCCACAAAAATATAAAGCAACAAAATTAGTTTTTAAAGTTGATAAGAAGGAATGTTCCTTAGCACCATTCTCACATTAAAATGCCTTTTGGAGGACCATGTGACACTGAGAATGATGATTTAATGATGCTAAAAATTCAGCTTTGCGTTACATTTTAAAATGTATTCAATTATAAAACCGTTATGAAGCAGGTCTCACTTGGCTTTGAGCAGGGCTTCTTCAGCCTCTCCCATGGCTCTGGTTCTCTCACTCAGAGCCTCATTCAGTGCTTTCCACTGAGAGGACTTCTCATCTGGAGGAGTCTGAACACAAACACATGACAATGTCATGAGTAGCAGAAAATCAGCGTACTTAAAGCTGTGATCTCAATTCAGTCATTTGCTATATAATGTTCAGGCGCATGCTATTTTTCCAAATATCAGCACGATTGCAAATGTTGATTGCAAATTGACTGTTTTTGCACTAATTCACCAACTGAATATCTCCAAACAAAGCAACAGTTTGGTGTTTCCCAGCACACAGAGTGATTTTTTTTCTTTTTTCATAATTAAGCATAATTGTGAATTCCCAAACGCTACGATTTAATTAAATAATTATATGTGATGCAGTTCTAATACAGTATATGAGCTTTAATTATTTACATGCGTGTAGGTTAAGTACATGCATCACACAGCGGCTCCGTTCACAGGAACGGTTATCATTTACACGTGTGGAGCGTCTCGAACTCCATCTCTGCATGTTGTTGTGAGTTTGGGTTTATTATAACGTTCATCTGGGAACGCAACGTGCGCCATTTCATCAGATTTGTAAGGTAAATCATTTATAAATCCCCGCAAACACAGGAGAACACATCATTATCTCGCAGTTTCAAAATAAAAGCTCAAACCCTCACTCTGAGTTTACACGTTTTGATGTCCACATATTCATTCAATTACAGTGGCTATAGCACTTCGGCCCTAAAGAAATGGCCAAATATTAAAGATTAAGTGGACATTTGAATGAAATGGTGCTTGGTCAATATTAAACAAGTATTAGATCGCACAGTAATGTGTAAAAACAATCGTCAGGCCATTGGCGCCCCGCCCCCTGCAGGCCTTTGCTGTAAAATTCGTATGTACTTAGCACATTATTTTATTACATTATGTATTTTAACAGTTTTTTTCAATAAAATTATATGATTTCTTGCTTTTGATATTTTATTTGAACTAATTATTATTGCCTTATTGCTATTATATATGTATTTTAAGTAATTTTAAAGGCTATTGTTCACTTACATTAGGGCTGCAGCCCTATTGTTCACTTACATTAGGGCTGCAGCCCTAACTTACATCTATTTTTATTACCACAAAAAAATTCATTATAATTATAGGGCACTATGAAATCCGTTTTATTCCCAAATTCAGTTTTTCCATTTTCATTTTTCTATACTCTATTAATGGTTAAATTACATTTTATTAATCAAAAAGCCTGTCTAAATAATTGAGTTTTACAGTTTTATCTTTACCAAATTTTGGTAAAAGTTTTCCATTATTTTCTGGATTCCATTTTAATGGTTCCAATAAATTTTTATAATCAAAAGCAAAGGATCAAAAGCCTCTTCATTAATTGATTGTGTTACTATTAAATAAACAAAAAAAAATTCTTTTCAGCAATATACTGCACATTTACATTTTTCTCCTAAATAAATTCTGGTAAATAATATTTCTGTTAAATACTCCTTTAAAAATTGTTTTTTGATTTATAATTGTATTATTAGTAGACTAGAACACGTGGATATGTTGTAATTCTTACACTATAATACTGAACTTTGATTTCAGTGATTGGGACTATGAGATGGACACTTGCTTCTTGCACTTTGCTTTTTTTACTTTTGGATTTCATTTGGTTTAATCAATATAGTTTAATAAAATATTCTTAAGTAAAATTGTAGATTTTTTTTTGGTGGGAAATTAATCGTTTAATTGATAAATTAGTCGATAGATTAATCTAAATTAAAATAGTCATTAGTGGCAGCCCTATTTGATTGGTAACAGCCCTATAGCCTACAATGTTAAGTATTGTAAGTAATTAAAATATTTTTAGCAGTATATAACTATTTTTTTTTTAGTAATTACAAGAGGGGGTGCCTTTTTTTTTCTTGAGCACCTGCCCCCCATAATGTCTGTGCACGGCCCTGATAATGTTAATATTAATGCAATATTTTTACA
>JADLZN010003696.1:0-57663 GCA_018155175.1 Sinocyclocheilus anophthalmus
ATAATATAATAATAAGTAAATGAGCATCACAGTAATATAATGGAATATTATAACATCTTAGAAGTATTAAACTGTAACCAATTATAACATGTGAACATTTGATACACAACAGTCTTTAACTGACCTAAAAAACATAAAAATCTATCTATCTACTCACTACTATATCTATCGATCTAACTATCTATCTATCTAATCTATCTAGCTATCTATCTATCTGTCTGTCTGTCTGTCTGTCTGTCATATCTGTCTGTCTGTCTGTCTACTCTCTGTCTGTCGTTGTCTGTCTGTATGTATACTGTCTGTATCTCTGTCTGTCTCGCTGTTCTCTGTCTGTCTGTCTGTCGTCGTCTGTCTGTCTCTCTGTTCTGTCTGTCTGTCTATCTCTCTGTCTGTCTGTCTATCTCTCTGTCTGTCTATATATCTCTCTGTCTGTCTGTCTGCTGTCCGTCTGTCTGTCTGCTGTCTGTCTGTCTATCTGTTATCTGTCTATCTGTGTCTGTCTATCGGTCTATCTATCTATCTATCTATCTATCTAGTATATTGTTCTATCTATCTATTGTTCTGTTGATCTATCTATCTATCTATCTATCTATGTATGTCTGTCTGTCTGTCTGTCTCTGTCTGTCTGTCTACTATCTATCTCTCTATCTATCTCTCTATCTATCTATCTATCTATTCAATTCAATTCAATTCAAAATTGCTTTATTGGCATGACTGTAAATGATACAATATTGTCAAAGCTTAGTATACATGTACAAAAAGATAAAAAAATAATAATATAAAAGTAAATGAACATCACAGTAATATAATGGAATATTATAACATCTTAGAAGTATTAAACTGTAACAAATTATAACATGTGAACATTTGATACCACAGTCTTTAACTTACATAGAAAAACACATAAATAATCTATCTATCTATCTATCTATCTATCTATCTATCTATCTATCTGTCTGGCTGTCCTGTCTGTCTGTCTGTCTGTTCTGTCGTCTGTCTGTCTGTCTGCTGTCGTCTGTCTGATGTCGTATTCGTCTGTCTGTCGTCTGTCTGTATGGTAGGTCTGGCTGATCTGTCTCTCTCTCTGGTCGTCGTCTCTCTCTCTCTCTGTCGTCTGTCTGTCTGTCTGTCTGTCTGTCTGTCTGTCTGTCTGTCTCTCTCTCTGTCTGTCTGTTGTTGTTGTTTGTTTTCATTACATATTACCAAAATGCATTCATGGGATTGCTTTCTGTGCAAGTGATACACTACAAGTCAAAAGTTTTTTATCTTTCTTTCTTTCTTCTTTCTTTTCTTTTGTAAAGAAAATACTTGTATTCAACAGGATTCAATTGATCAAAAGTGACAGTAAAAACATTTATAATGTTACAAAACATTCTATTTCAAATAAATGCTGTTCTATTGAACTTTCTATTCAATAAAGGATCTTTAAAAAATGTATCTCAGTTTCCACAAAAATATGAAGCATCTCAACAGTTTTCAACATTGATAATAATCAGACATGCTTCTTGAGCAGCAGATCAGCATATTAGAGTGATTTCTGAAGGATCATGTGACACTGAAACTGGAGTAATGATGCTGGAAAATTCAGCTTGATCACAGGAATAAATTACATTTAAATCACATTCAAGTCGAAAAATTATTTGATTTATTATGCTATTTGAATATGTTTTAACACTATTACTGTTTTTACTGTATTTTTGATTAAATAAATACGGGACTAAATAGACCCTCATGTTGATCCAAAGCTTTATTTTGTTATTATTTCCGATATTCACTGAAAATCTTCCTCCACACTAGCATAGAGGTTTGAAACGACATGATAGTGAGTAAAAAATAACAAAATGCTCATTTTCAGGTGAACTATGTTCAGTAATCAGTCGCACCAAGGCCACTCAAGTCTTTATCTGGAGACACATTGGAACAAGGAAGTGATAAATTGGCCAGTCTTACTGGCATTTTCCAACGGAAAGGTTCAAGTGCGAAGAGATGTGATAAAACAGCATTGCTACCTTACATTACCCCGACTGGATATCTGACTCCTGGGAGAGAGAGCAAGCGGAGAAGGAGAGCGGTGAGGGCGAACAAAGCTGTGCATCCAAGCCAAGAGCAGATCAGCAGCGGGTTTGAACTGATGCCCAGACTTCTCACACACCTCAGGCCTCTCTCATTTCAATGTGTCTCCAGTGAAAGCAGAGGGGAAAAAAGCAGCAGAACATATACACTCTTCCTGACCAGAGCTTTGTGTGGGCCATTGAAACCGTCGCTGTGTGTTTTTCCCAATGCTTTGTCTCTCATGTTTGGTTTTCGTTGGTCACATCCAAGAGCTTCCAAGGAAACAATGATTGTATATCAAAGAGGAGCTTAGTGTGTTATAACGTTTAGTGCCTCTTGACCTCCTCTTTTTTTTTTTCTTCCTCCCAACAGATGAAAACTTTGTGTGTTTTACCAAGCATGAGCCCGTCGGTGTGTGCGGAGCAATTATTCCGGTGAGTTTGTGGCTATTTTTCATTTGTGGAGCATTTAACATCAATTCACAGTAGGCAAATCGGGAGGCACATCCCAATTTTTAATTCGTAATTAGTATTTTACATATATATTTTTATTCCTATTACATTTTTATTTTTAATTATTGTTTAAAAACAGTGTAAACTCCCACATATAATCCTCAAATCTTTGAATTCTCCAACTTTATTCAGAGGCCATAAAAATGCAAAAGTGCTCAGTGAAAAGATGAAACGTTTTCAATAATCAAGTGCCCATATTTGTAATTGTTCAAATTAATCACATTTTTATTATATATTCTCAGCCTATCACTGTTGAGGAGTAACTAATATCAATGCAATAAACGGTTCAGTAGTTTTTTTTTTAAAAGCGCATTTACATGAAAGCAGTAGGAAGGACTGATTCATTTAAGAGTCATTTAATTGAAAGGGTTAGTTAAATGAACTGTTCAATAAATGATTTACTAAATTCTTCCTTAGTTTTAGTCTTGAATATGTATCGGTAAACAGTAATTTGATCATATTATACAATTATTTTATACAAAATAAGATAATTTTTTATAGAAATTTTTTTTCTACCAATAAATAACACTTACCATTCAATAGTTGGGTTTAGGGTTGGCAATATTTTGATCAAAAAATACTAAAATACAGTCAAAAATATATAATATAATCTATATATATCTTTCTATTATTTTACTGCCGTCACTATGTGTACACATACATAGCTATGCAGCAAGCTTAACACTCCTCCAACAAAGACTTGAGACAATGACTGAATCCAAGTACAATTTAATGGAAGCGGTGTAAAACTGCAAAAAACAACAATAGAAGCATAAGCAACATCCAATACATCCATTTCAATTGTAAATAGCACAGCATACATAGCAATAGCATAAACAACATTACAGGGCACACATCTCACATTTCCTTTAATATGCAAATGATCACACAAGTTTTAAAATGCATCATTATTGAAAAATTCTTTACAATAAATGCCTAGATTAGGTGAATCCAACAAGCTGAAGAGTACTAGTCTTACATATACACACACACTCATCTAACATCTCCAAATACAACAACACAACCAAAAATAAACACCAAAAAGAACATTCATTTAAAAACACTTACAGACAGTGCCTTTTCCAAGAATAAATGAAGTGTGGATGGAGATTGGTATCGTCTGTGTGCCCTCTCAAACGCCTCACAACATAATGGCTGAACAGCACATGCTCTGCTTAAATATAGACATGTCACCACTAGGGGTCGCTAAACTGAAACTAGAACTGAAAACAGCATACTCCCCACCTGGCATCTTTAAGATGTCAAACCTTACAGGAGAAAAAAAAAAAAATAAAAATATTTAATGTCCATCCTACAAACTAAGCACAGAGTCCTTTACCATCTTTAGTCACGAGGAGAATAATTTCAGAAATTGGTCTCAGGAATAATTTAGAGCCACCTTCTCTGACAATTTTCACTTCGACCTTTCTTACTTTCCCATCATCACTAGGAAAAGTTTTGGTAATTAGGCCAATAGGCCAGTCGTGTCTTTTGGCTTGAATGTCCTTTAGCAAGACAACATCTCCCTCTTGCACATTTGGTTTTTCCTCTGTCCACTTTCGTCTTTTCTGGAGACCACAGATATACTCACTTCTCCATCTTTTCCAGAATTCGTTGGCCAAATGCTGAACTTGACGCCACTGCCGTCTATAGAGATCACTATCGTCAAACTGCCCTGGAGGTACAGTATGTACTCCAATCTTTTGCGTAAGGAGCATAGCAGGAGTAAGAATAAGAGCTTGTTCTGGATCAGAAGACACAGCATTTAATGGTCTTGAGTTTACTATTGCAGTAACTTCTGCCATAAATGTTGTTAAAACTTCATGTTCCAAACTCACTCTCCCCCTCCATAGCTGTCCTCTTCAGACCATAAATGGCCACAGCAGGTGAGGGGCAGTTACCAAATACATGAACTTTCATGCGATACTCCATGACCTCACTGTCAAGTTGGTGGTTACGAAACCACAAGAAACGGAGGTAGTCACGATGATCCTCTCTCACAAGGAAACTATGAAACATCTGCTTGATGTCTGTCATCACTGCAACTGGCTCAGTTCTGAAGCGCATGAGGACCCCAAGCAAGCTATTATTGAGATCTGGACCTCGAAGGAGAACATCATTCAATGACACACCATTGCACCGTGCACTTGAATCAAACACAATTCTAATTTGACCAGGTTTTTGAGGGTGATAAACTCCAAAACTTGGCAAGTACCAACATTCCTTATCTCTGTCAATAGGAGGTGCTACTTCAGCATGATTGTTTTCAAACATCTTTTCCATGAAATCTATGAAATTATCCTTCATCTCTGTGTTCTTTTTCAGAGTACGACTGAGCGACATAAGTCGATTCAAAGCATGATGTCTATTGTTGGGTAAGCGTTGTCTTGGTGTGCGGAATGGTAAAGGAGCTACCCAACTGTTTGCATCATCTTTACAGAATTCCTGGTTCATAATCTGTAAAAAGAGTTCATCCTCAAATGAAGCTGCAAGCTTATAATCCTTCTCCGTCTGACTGAAAATCAATTTGCCCACATCTGTGCACGTTGGCCTAACAGGAGACTTGTTTTGCTCACCTGACAGTCGTACTTTCATGTAGATGTTATTCTCACATGGCGTCAGGTAACTGGGACGTCCGTTCCAGAGAAGGTTAGTTTTATAAGAACAAACAGCGGGTTTATGGGCACCATTAAGACAGACGTTGCCAATGATAACCCATCCTAAATCCAAGCGTTGAGCAAAGGGTTCATTGTGATGACCATTGGACTGATCTCGTACCTTATGCACACGAATGATATCTCTGCCAAGCAACAGAAGTATCTTGGCATCATGGTCAAAAGGCGGAATCTTGTCAGCTACAGCTTTAAGATGGGTATAGTTGCGTGCAGCTTCTGAAGTTGGTATTTCGTCCCTATTGTTAGGAATCAAATCACACTCTTCCTTTAAGGCATTTAAAGTAGCTTCGATGCGTGCCTTCTCAACTTGCATCTCAATCTCTCGTTTAGCAAAGGCAGCTCTTCTACGTGCTCCTTCTGCTTTAGCACGGGCTTGTGCTGCGGCTATGCTGCTTGCAGACTTACTTGATCTTCGTGAAGAGGATGACGAAGCTGATGCAGCACATTCTGACCTAACCTCTAGGTCTACTGGATCGATGCTTATAGAATCAGCTTTTGACATTATTTTTTTTGAGAGAAGACGACGTATCTCCACTTCACTTAGAATCTTGAAGTTTAGTTGTCTTTTTACTTTACTGCCCTCACTATGTGTACACATACATAGCTATGCAGCAAGCTTAACACTCCTCCAACAAAGACTTGAGACAATGACTGAATCCAAGTACAATTTAATGGAAGCGGTGTAAAACTGCAAAAAACAACAATAGAAGCATAAGCAACATCCAATACATCCATTTTCAATTGTAAATAGCACAGCATACATAGCAATAGCATAAACAACATTACAGGGCACACATCTCACATTTCCTTTAATATGCAAATGATCACACAAGTTTTAAAATGCATCATTATTGAAAAATTCTTTACAATAAATGCCTAGATTAGGTGAATCCAACAAGCTGAAGAGTACTAGTCTTACATATACACACACACTCATCTAACATCTCCAAATACAACAACACAACCAAAAATAAACACCAAAAAGAACATTCATTTAAAAACACTTACAGACAGTGCCTTTTCCAAGAATAAATGAAGTGTGGATGGAGATTGGTATCGTCTGTGTGCCCTCTCAAACGCCTCACAACATAATGGCTGAACAGCACATGCTCTGCTTAAATATAGACATGTCACCACTAGGGGTCGCTAAACTGAAACAGAACTGAAAAACAGCATATTATATATATATAGATATATATATATTTTATATATTATATATTGAATGATGATATATACATTTTAAATATTATATTTTAATATGATTAATGTTTTTTTATCTATTGAAATGCATTAAAATGTTAATGTATCCTGTGATCAAAGCTGAATTTTCAGCATCAGTGTCACACGATCCTTCAGTGTTACATGATCTTTCAGAAATCATTCTAATGTTGATTTGGTGCTCAAGAAACATTTATATTATTATCAATTTATGCAAGTAAAGAAACTTGTCTGTACATTTTGTTAGTAGCTTGTAGTGTGACAACTTTAGATTAACTACATCCGATTATACATAGCTTGTAGTATGACAACGGTAATCTATATAAGCAATAAAGCATGAAATTGCTTTATTATTTGATTAATCCTATTCTCAAATCCTATTCTCAAATACTTGCAAAATGCACTTCATTTGTGAATTTGACAGTATTGGCATTTAAACAGATAATGTAAATAAGAAACATATTTGGACACGGTTTAGATCATAAACACTATAGGATCCTGTGAGCACCGAATCACACATACATGATGGTTTTGTTTATATACTGTAGCCAACGCCTGTCTAGAGTCTTTCAGATGCATGTAAGGAAACACTTTGGATAAAGAGACACACACACGTAGATGAACACAAATACACCGCTCCCTCTCGCAGACAGCACACTGTATTATGAGCTCACGTGCCATTGAAGTTTATGAATGTTTATGAAAGCTCGCGACTCTCTGAAACCACGAGGCCTCGTTTGGTTTCTTTACTGTCCAGAGGCTGTTTTCTCTCTTGACGTCACTCTATTGGTGCTCTGGGGATCTTTTGTGAAGATTTAAATCCTCACTAATTCCAATTACAAGAAAGCAGCGTGACCGTGAGCTATGAAACGAAAGTGTGATTCAACTCTCTTGTAATTAAATATCTCCCATACGCCCACCGAAGATCTCAATACACGCTAAAAAAGTGTACAGATACACAGAGCTGGGTAGTAACTGATTACAGGTAATCTGGATTATGTAACCAGATTCCAAAAATATAAGTACTTGTAATTAGATTATATTACATTTTAAAATACTCATAAACAGGCTACAGTTAGTTATTATTGATTACATGATTACATATTATTCATACACTAGAAATAAATTATTCATAATTATAACATTTGACCACTGGATTTTCAATTTTATGAAGTGTTTTCTCAACATTTCAACATTGCATCAACAACTGATGAACACATTCATTTATATTTGAATTATCACTGAGTTATTTAACCATGTATTACTATGTCTTTGGAAGGCTTTTGTCTTTCAAACACTTTAAAATGCACAAATTCACATTATTTCCTTTTTATATGTAATGAGGGAATTCCCAAACTTTTTTCTCCTAATATATTTACTTGATATAACCCTGAGATTTTAAGGTAATAATTCAAGAATTAAGTAACACGTGATTCTCTGATGTTGGTTAATGGTTACATGACATGCAGTAAAACAAAGTATTTCATCTTTTTTTGGATGTTTATTTTGAACCCCCTGCAGTTCCTTCCGGAACACAAGTTTGGGAAACTATTTTCTAATCAATATGGTACAAGATTATCCTGTTCAAATCAACTTGATAAACGAGTTAGGTCAAAAGTAATCTAAAAGTAATCAAAAAGTAGTCTGATTATATATCTAAAGTGCGTATTCAATAGAATATACAATGACATCACTAAATGGTCGCTAAGCTATTCTTAATGGTTGCTAAGGCAATTTTCGGTGGTTGCTAGGAATGGTCGCTAGGTGGTTGCTATGCAAAACTGTAGCAAACACCTAAATAAATTAAAATAAATCTGTTTGAATGCTGTTTAATACCTTATCTGAGGTGTTGCTATGGTTTCCTGAGTGGTTGCTAGGTGGTTGCTAGGGTTTTCTGAGTGGTTGCTGGTAGTTTTTGTAGGTGGTAGGCTGCCACAATGCTAAGGAGATGTGGGTAGTTTCAATGCCATTTACAGGTGGGTTCTAGGATTTTCAGAGTGGTTGCTAGGTTGTTGCTAGGTGGTAGGTTGCTAGGGTGTTGCTAGGGTTTTCTGAGCGGTTGCTAAGGCATTACAAGGTGGTTGCTTGGATGTTCGGAATAGTCACTAGGTGATTGCTAGGGTGGGTGCTTACAGACAGTACAAGTTATTCATGGAATGCAACAACTTGGCAACCACCTAAATAAATAAACATAAAAGTTAAATAAATCTGTTTGAATCCTGTTTAATACCGTCACCTTAATTGAGGCGTTACTATGGTTTTCTGAGTGGTTGCTAGGATGTTGCTAGGTTTTCTGAGTAGTATCTAGGGTGTTCTGAGTGGTTGCTAGGGAATTTCTAGGTGGTAGATCGCCAAGGTGTTGTGGATGATTGCAATGGCATTTATAGGTTAGGGTGTTGCTAGGGTTTTCTGAGTGGTTGTTAGTTGCTTACTAGGTTATTCAGAGTGGTTGCTAGGGCATTTCGGGTAGGCCACCACAATGCTAAGGAGATGTGGGTGGTTGCAGTGCCATTTATAGGGGATTGTTGGGGTGTTGCTAGGGTTTTCAGATTGGTTGCTAAGGTGTTCTGACTGGTTTCAAAATTATGAATGTTATGTAACACCCTAGCAGCCACCCAACAACCTAGGGTAAAAAAAATAAATACAAAGCTGTTTAATTCTGTCACCCTATTTGAAGTCACACCCTAGAAACCACAAAGAAAACCCAAATATTGTGACAGTGAATTCTGCAATTTTGCACAATTTTTGCTAATACCTTTTTAAAACAATCTATCTAGTTTAATGAATGCCCTACATCCATAGGGGCGTCATCTTTGTTCTAATAATAATAAACAAAGTTATCATAATTAAAGGGTTTGTTTGAAGTGTCATCGTTGATAAGCCATATTGTCACAATTTTCGTAAGTTACAAAATCCAACAAATCAATTATCAAATCAGGATTTCAAGTCTTATTTCATAAATGAAAATGCCTTTTTATTGTCTTAGGTTGCTTTGGAAACAAAGCACACACTGTTGATAGACACTGGAGATTATATCATAAAGCCATTATTCATATTTGGGATTGGTTTGGTGGTAATTAGAGAAAGCAACGCTGGCACTCAGCGTTCACATGAGTCACTCAGAAAGAAAAATAAGAAAAGTGAAAATGCAATCCAGAAACATGGTTAATTGCCATGACAACATCCAAAAAGATGTAAAAAAAAATTAACAACTCTCTACTAGTAAACAAGTGATTTGTGTATATATTTATGTAACTAGTTTAACAAAGAACAGCAATTAGACTTGATGGTGTGTTTTTGTATTGAAAGACAGCTGAGGTACCTTCAATGTGCATGCCACACTTTTTTCACAAGCTTTTTCTTCTTCTTTTTTTAGCCTCAATTACCCATAATACTCTAGATACCGCATAACAACCACACAGGAACACCCACAGGCCGCAGCACTCAATTTCTTTGTTTGCTGTTTCGAAAAACAATCCCAGTTCAGTAGCATTCAGACTGTAATCAAACTAGTACCGTTTAATGGATGTAATTGTTTGTTTATTAATTATATTCATTCTGCGTCAAAGAAACAAGTGCGCAGCCATTTTTAGAATTTTGTCTTTGAACTTCCGTTTTTGCAGTAGCATTATAGCGTAACCGTTGAAGAGTAAAAAAATATAAACGATTTTGCTCTGACGATTTTATCAGTAAACATTTAGCACATTTAAATCTACATGACATTTCTCACTAGGGAGGTAATAACGGTGCTGTTGTTGAAGCAGGTGAACGTACAGTTTCGCTATTATTAGTAGAGACGCTGCTAAACATTGTGCACTAGGGATAGGGAAAGATTCAGACTCCGTGTAATCAGATGGGATCAGATTCAGTGTATATATGCTATCCATTGGAGCGAATTAGGTCTGGTTTCACGTTGTGTGAGGCAAACCGCCGCAGTCTGTTCTGGCATTAGTAGCAGTTGTACAGTATAGTGAATCTGAAGGGGTAATCTATTACACCAGGGGTGTCCAAACTCAGTCCTGGAAGGCCGGTGTCCTGAAGAGTTTAGCTACAACCCCAATCAAACACACCTGAACCAGCTAATTAGAGTCTTGCCAGGCATGCCAAAAACATCCAGGCAGGTGTGTTAAGGCAAGTTGGAGCTAAACTCTGCAGGACGGTGGCCCTCAGGGACCTCAGGGATCGAGTGTGGACACCCCTGTATGACACTGCTGTCAAATGTGGCTTTACCAAGCTCAACCGACGGCTCTGGGCGAGCTGTGATATAAACGAAACACTATTGGCTATTCACAAAAGGGGAGGGGCTGATCATTATGTACCACCCTGTCTTCCTGTTTTATTTGAAATTACATCAACACATTGAATAATTCTGAGCATTTCAAGGCACTTCATTTGAACTGCATTAGGCAGAATGCATTTTTTTCAGGTTTGAAAACGTAAGGCGCTCTGCACTGCCTTTTTTTGATTGACTTTTTTAAATTTAGAAAAGAGTAGTGCGCTGCAGGTTTTTTTTTTTTAATGTTGCTAGACAATCACCGAATCAGCTGTCCTGTCAGTCTAATCAAAATAATAATCAAATCTTTGGTTTGCTGTTAAGTAAACTGTCATATTAACAGAAATCCTAAAAAATAACCTGCGACAGACACCAAAAGTTTCTCCTCCATCATTGCAGTCTCCGGACGTTCCAAGCAACTGTAAACTTCCGTCACCACAACGGTAGTCCCGCCTCTCCATTCATTCAATTGGACAATGGAAAAAAAACCCGCAAATGACGTCGGGCGCCTTTTCTGCTCAAAGTTGATTTTTTTTTTCAACTTCTGGCGCTCAGAGCGCTCCTACAAAAACGTGAGGCGCAGCAAGCGGCTAAAACACTCACTTCCAATGGAAAACAATTTGGAAAAGGCGCCTCTCACTGCAAAAAACGCCTTCTGTCTGATCTGGGCCTTAGTAAACTATCATTATTGGCTCAAGCTCCGTTATTTGCTCTAAAATGATTGTTTTGGAATTAGGCAACGGAGGGTGGGATGAGATGTGTAAGAAAATTGCATTTAAGGCCAAAAAACCTGTGAATGTCTGAAATAAATCATACTAACAATGGCTTGATGTGTGTAACCGCAGTGCCGATCCTAGACTTTTGGGGGCCCTACGCAAAACTGTGTCGGGGGGGGCGGTATTTGTCTGTGTTTCACTCCGTCTCGAATCGCGCTTGCGGAAAGCGCTTGAGAAACAGTGTCTCTTCCGAGGCTCGGTATGCTTTCAACTCGTTTTTTAGTCTTGAGCAAGACTGTACGACATTCACATTACGTGATTTGACTGATTTTTATGTAGAAAGAGTGACAGCGCATCACATTAATATAAATTATCATTCATGTTTTCATAAACGCTGGCCAAATTCAAAAACAAAACTAAAATTAAATCATCTTTGAGAGCAAGGGGGCCCCTGGTTTCAGGGGCCCCACGCAGCTTGCGTATTTTGCGTATAGAGAGGATCGGCTCTGGGTAACCGTAGTATAATTGGAATAATTGACTCCGGTCCGTTGAATTATTAGAAAATAATGCACACCCAAGGTGTAACGGCCACTCCGCGAAATACGGTACCATCTCGGGTGTGCATTATTTTCTAGTAATTCAACAATCCGTTGTCAACTATTCCTTAACGTAATCGGTTTTAATGCCTTCTGTATTTGTAGTGGAACTTCCCTCTGCTGATGTTTACGTGGAAGATCGCGCCGGCTTTGGCCTGCGGGAACACGGTGGTCATTAAACCGGCTGAACAGACCCCGCTGACGGCTCTTCACGTCGGAGCGCTCATAAAGGAGGTGAGGGGGCAGCGGGGGTTCATGGGATTGCTTTGCTTTGGCATTCTCGTTTGTTGAGTAGATTTAATTCACATGGACATTGATGACTGATTGCATCAGCATTGCCTTTCTCGCATCCCAGATTTTGTTAGCCAGTGTTTCCCAACCGTGGCTTCATGATGGATCTGGATTATGATGCCAAATTAAAGTTTGGCAGAGGTTTTGTGCACTCCAGTGTAATATAATAATGTATTACACTGGTCTCTGGAATACTTGATTCTGATTGGTCCATTGTAACACTAAGCCAATTATTTTTGTATAATTTGTTACTTTAAAAAATGAATAAAAAATACAAATAAAGCAAATATTTTTGTATAATTTGTACTTTTATCAAATGAAATAAAATAATGAAAAAATCAATAGCATAAATTAAAGCAAATCTTTGTGCAATTTGTTGCACATTTTTTATAATTTGTTACTTTTTTATAAGTAAATAAAAAAATATCAAAATAAAATAATATCAAAATAAATAAAACATATATTTAAAAAAAAATCGTACATAACAGTGCTAAAAGTTAGCTGTCTGCTAGATCATAATTATCAAATCTAAAGGTACTATTTTTAAAAAGTACTAGTTTTTTTAAAGTTACAATGTAAAAAAAGAAAAAGAAAGAAAAATGCACTCAAATAAAAACTACTCAAAATATTACACTATTACAATAAAATTACGCTACGGTATTATATGACATAATAAAATTTTTTTTTTTAATTTTAATTTATTTATTAATTTAAGATAATTAAATGAATTAAATATATTATTCAAACATTGAACAAGAATTGCAACAATTAGAGGGGTATAAACCCAGTTGGGAACCTGGCTGTATTACAAAACGACATTGTGGGTAATGAGTTGTTGCTGTTTATACAAAACGCTCAAATGATCATGTTTAATTCTTCAAAGAGAGCAGGACACATGACATGACATGGACTAAACTGCAGCTGCAAGCCTTCAGTCGCTTTCTATTGAAGCCGTCTGTATCTAAAAAAGAGATGATTTATGTCTTCATCATTATGAATGAGATCAATGTGGTTTAAATCCTCAAAAGAAAAGCATCTCTTTGTGTACATCAGCAGTCTTGCTGTCTCTGTCCCCGTGGGCAATTTTTTGACCTATTCATGATACTCCTTTAGTATTAAGCTTGCATGTTTTTATAAATAATACAAATAAAGCCTGTTCTTTCCATCATGTCATATACAGGCCGGTTTTCCACCCGGAGTCGTGAATATCGTACCTGGGTTTGGACCAACGGCTGGAGCGGCAATCGCCAGTCATATGAACATCGACAAAGTGGCATTTACAGGCTCTACAGAGGTGAGGAAATGATGGGAATAAGCTCAGCAAAACCATATTGCTCAAAGTCTTAAGAGAAATACAGAGATGAAGAGACACATTTGAGTGACACAAATGCAGTTATTGACATACAGTAAGAGTCTTTCTTTTTCTGCCAAAAATATACATTTTAAATAAATATGGTTAGCAGTGCAGCTTAGAGAAATATATTTTTTAAATTTTAAAAATAATTTTATTTTAGACCTGACATGCCAAAATGTACTCTGAACGGCATGAAAATACATTACGGCTTCCAAGGATTTTTAAATATATTTGACTAAAGATATATTTAATTGAAAATATATCTAAATAAAATGTGTTAAATTGAATTATTAGTATTATAATATATCATATAATTTTTGTCACTGTACTTCAAAATGTTGTTAATTCATGCAAATATATTGAAATTAGTTACAACTTTATATATAAAAAATACAGCACACATATATATATATATAAAGTTGATGTCTAATTCAGTGTATAAATACTACATCTTTTTTCAGTGTATATCTTTGCATTTTTTTCATATCTTCACAATTTATGGTGTATTTTGAAATACAGTTACATTTTATATATTTATTTATTTCCATATGAGCCACTTAGATTGCAGAAAAGATTAACAGATACATTTGAGCTGTCACGTTAAGATTTAGTTCCCCTGGAAATTTTGTGTCACACCTCAAATACTGTTCATATCATTTTGTTCATATATCAGTGCTGTAGGTAAAGACCAACATTGTTCACGTGCTCTGAACTGTAATGCTTCAAAGCGCTTTGCTGTTTTGGGCAAGTTTCCCCATCATTATCTATATAACAAACCAGCTGATATTCATAAATCACATACAAGCAGAGCGGCTTGTGGAGGCATCATTAGTGAGCGCTCTGGTTATTGTCCTGCGCTGTGTTTGTGTTCAGGTGGGCCAGCTGATCAAAGCGGCGGCGGCCAAGAGCAACCTGAAAAGAGTGACTCTGGAGCTGGGAGGGAAGAACCCCTGCATTGTGTTTGCTGACTCAGACCGTGAGTGATGTGGTTTTCCAGATCCCACCACTTAGACAATAATAACCACGCTGGGAAAAACCGGGAATGGGAGCGAGATGTGCAGTATCCTCCCAAATGAAGAGCTGCAGGTCTCTATTTAAAAGAGGGGAGAGTATTTAGACACGTAAGAGACACTTAAAAAAAGGTCTGAATGTCATTGCAGCACACTTTAATCAAACATTTGTAAGTTTGTTAGGGGTATAATAAAGTATCGCATGGCTCTCTGGAAGATTTGATTTTCATTGATCCATTGTGGCATTGAGCTTTTTTTGTTTTGTTGTTGCATAATTTGCTAATTTTTATGAAATAAATAAATTAGAATAAAAAAATAAAATGAATACATTTATAAATAGATACAATAAAAGAAATGAATGGATTGAAATGAATTGTGTCTCTCTTTTGGGTTGTTTTCTTCTAGTATATTTGCTAGATTCATAAATCGAAATGTACTATTCTATGGTATTTTAGGGTTGCAATGAAAACAAAAAAATTGTGCATCTTTAAAAATGCATTTTTTTATAAAATGTATTCAAATGAAAAAGTTGCACTGTTACAATACAACATTAGAATATTATTCTGATGGTATATGCAAAAATGAGTAATTGATTTAATTAAATATATTCCTTCAAATGAACATGATCTGAAATCATAGTAAGGTATAAAACCAATTTGTCCGATTTTAAATGATAATGCAAAATATTTAGTGTTTGTGGCTCATTAGTAGAACATGTTCATAATTAATTTATACATCCACTAAAAATCAGCACAACACCAGCTGATCAAAAATGGCAATGAAAAGAAAATGATTTCCTTCCTTACTACTACTAGTATTTTTGACTTGTTTTCTATTACAAATATCTAAACATTTTTAAATCAAGATACATTTACTTGAGAAGCATAATGACATGTAATATTAAGTTTTGTTTGCTGAAGAATGTATCAAAAATAAGTGACTTTTTGCTTAAAAATTGCACACAAAAAAAAATGCCAATGGGGCAAGAAAAATAATCTTGTTTTTCTGTGGAATTAATATTATTTTTCTTAACCCATTGGCAGGTTTTTGTTTACTAATTTTTAGTCATTATGCTTCTCAAGTAAATGCATCTGGATTTCAGAATTATCAAGTGTAGTGAAGCTTCTGACAGCATCTGAGTGCATATGTTGTGTTTTGTCATCTAATGCAATGAAATTCAGACATTTTTGACAGGTCTTTCAGTAGTAGTTCAGCAGTCCAGACCATGCTATAGCAATGCATGGGTTTTATTACCAGGGAATGCATGAACTGATAAAGTGCATACTTTGAATGCAATGTAAGTTGCTTTGGATAAAAGCGTCTGCCAAATGCATAAATGTAAATTACTTAATTACCCTGACAAGCCTAAAGGCTGTTATATATCTATTTGCCACAGTTCTTCTGGATTTTAGTCTGTCTCAGTTTGTTCTGTTTCTTCATGTAATCGCAGACGGACTGGATGATGATGCTGAGATCAGATCTCTGTGTGCAGCACTGGCTGTCGTCAGACTCCTTGTGCATACAAAAATCTCACTGGGTTATTACAATTCATGACAAAAGGAATGTTTGGAAATGTAAACTGATATTTCCTACTGATACACTACAGCAAAAGATAGAAATAACTGGCTTAAAACCTTTTTATTTACTTTTTTTGGGGGGTGAAAATACTATTGGCCTACAACTTTTGCACAGTGCTGTATATATATCAAATATGACACAGTAGGCTTTATAGCAGTGTTTCTCAAACCTGGTCCTGGGCGCCCCCCCAACACTGCACATTTTGTATGTCTCCATAATCAAACACACCTGATTTTCATACAGGAGCTCATGAGAAGTAAACTCCAGACCTTGAAAGGGTGTCAGATAAGCGAGACATACAAAATGTGCAGTGTTGGGGGGGCGCCCAGGACCAGGGTTGAGAAACTGCTTTATAGGGTTAAGCGGCTAAACACAGTACATATTAGACTAATATACAGTGATTTAAGTTCATTCAAGTGCATTTGATTGTGGTGTGGGTTGTATTTCTAAAGGGGTTAGGCTTTTTTTGGCTGAAGTTTATTCAGCCCCAGTGATGTTGCAATACTCCAGACCACCCGTGCAGCTGTGAACTCACTGCTCACACGCGTCTATTATCATGCATGTTCACATCTGCACACAAACCCAGATTTACGCCAATGCACAGCTCATTAAATTCCAGAAAGGGTGTAATGGTATAATGCATGATGTTATCAAGTTTACAAATGAATCTAAGCATGAACATCGGCACTGCTGCGTAATGCACTGCAGTTGCGCAGAAACAAACAAAACATAAGGGCATGGGAAAAGAGTAAGTGTGTTGTATAAAGTGTGTGTGTGTGTGCAGTGCAGTCGGCGGTGGAGGAGACGCAGAAGGGCTCGTTCTTCAACCAGGGTCAGGCGTGCACCGCTGCATCACGCGTCTACGTGGAAGAGCCAGTTTATGACGAGTTTGTGCGTCTCAGTGTCGAAAGAGCCAAAAACATAGCGATTGGAGACCCTATGGAGCCACGAACCTCACACGGGCCGCAGGTGAGCTACATATGTTAACTTGTGAGTCTTTCTCTTCTTCTATGCAGATTTCTAATGTATTTCTGCCCTTCGGTCAGATCGACCAGCATCAGTTTGATAAGATCCTGGAGCTGGTGGCCAGTGGGAAGAAGGAGGGGGCGACGCTGGAGTGCGGAGGCTGTGCGGTGGAGGACAGAGGTCTGTTCATCCATCCCACCATCTTCTCTGATGTCAAAGACCACATGCGTATTGCCAAAGAAGAGGTACGACACTCCTCTGTGCACTTTCATGTATGTGCACTTTCAATAGTAAAACATATGGAAACAGCTACATGTAGGGCAGGTGTAATACAATTGTTAATTTAAAATTTAAATGTGAATTTTTATTTAAATTGGTATTTTTCACCCCTTAAAATTACATAAAAATATTTTTCCTTATTTAAAAACCTATAGTTGTCCTATTTAGATGAAAGAATCCCCCACAACACAGACAACCAATATATCATATATATATATATATGTGTGTGTGTGTTACTGGTCAGAGTATTCAGTGAGTATTCAGTGAACCCTAAATATTTTAAAAATTAATGGGAGGTAATTTATCTTAGGTTAATTTACATAACCTTAACTCTGAGCTACCCATAGAGACCTTTAGGTGACAGAAATCTGAATTAATGTCCTGTAGTGCCTCCTGCTGGATGATTGGGCTATTATACACCTGTGATCAACTCATGTCTGTCGTCAGCTATATGTCTATCTGTCATTCTATCTATCTAATCTATCTATCTATCTATCTGTCTAGTCTGTCTGTCTGTCTGTCTGCTGTCTTATATATATATCTATAATATATTATTTATAATTTAAATATAACGTATTTAAATAACAATTTTATATAGATATATATATATATAGAGATATATAGGTATGATAATGTAGTTAAAATATTTAATATATATTAATTTGAAATTTCGTTCATGTTCTAACATTTCAGTATGTCAACGGTTGCCGCAATAATAATAATAATGATAATTATAATAATATAATCCATATTATTACCAATTGCTTGTTTTGTTTCTTAGACATGCTTACATGTGATATATTGAAATATTAATTTTATATAGTAAAATATTAACTTAAAATCATACAATATATATTACCAAGTTTTATGTTTTTATACATTTCTGTAAATTGTTTATATATTTAAATATCACATATTTAACTTTAACATTTCGTCCATTTTTATCCAATCATGCGGTATATATACATAGTTTCAGCAACAATAACATAATAATAATAATATAAATCTATAATATTTCCTTTTAAAGTAAGGCATAGTTATTCTCCCATTTTGCTGTTGCTGATATAAAGACATTCTGCTTTATCCTCTCAGCTGAATGACTAAAAATTATGCATCTGGCAGCAAAAGAGACCATTCATAACCTATCTGCTGTTTTATTTTTCAGTGCACATTAAATGAGGATTTGAAGAATCTTCATTCGGCTCTTTTCCATACCTCTAGAGCTCATATGACCACGTCTGTCAAAAAACACCATAAAAAGTATTGACTTCTGAAGTCATATGATAACCTTGTGCGTTTATGTTTTATTTTTTGTCCTTTTTGGAGCTTGAAAGACATGATCATAATGAACTGTTGTTGAATGGAAACAAGCTCCTTTAGTATTTCCCATAAAAACCAAGAGGGTCCAGCTTTGGAATGACATGCGAGTGAATGAATAATGGCGTAATGCTCATTATCCCTGCACTATTCCTGTAAGCCCCTGTAGATTAGTGTTGCGCTGATGTGTGTGTTTTACAGATCTTCGGGCCGGTTCAGTGCATCATGAAGTTTAAGAAGCAGGAGGAGGTGATCGACAGAGCCAACAGCTCACAGTACGGCCTGACGGCGGCTGTCTTCACGCGGGACGTCCATCGTGCCATGAGTGTGTCTGCGGCGCTGGAGGCTGGAACCGTCTGGTCAGAGACTCTTGCTGTTCAATTCTTTTACACAAGAAAAATACACACCTTGACATTAATCTAAATAAATACAAAATCTAGTAGTTGACCAATATAGGTTTTCAATACTGATATCTTACAGAGAAGAATGAACAGTATAAGGCAATCTAATTTAATAATAATTACTCTAATAAACTAATCTAATAATAGACAAGGAGATTATAGGCGGAGTTTCACATTTTTTTGACCGTGTATACCATATTTTCTACATTTCAATTATTTGTAGCCTATATAATTTCTTCTTCATTTAAAATACATTTGCAATTAACAATGACTGGTAGGCTATACAAAGAGTGGAATAAAAACATATATCTTGCCTAATGTAGAAGAATCTGCCTCTTTTGCTGTGTCATAATAAATATTGTAAGTGTCAGAGTTAGAGACCTCCACTCTTTTAGTTGTGGGTTTATTAAAAAAACGACAAATATCCATTTAGTTTATTTAGCATATCTCTGCAGACTGAAGCGGGAACAGAACGAGAAGCGAGTCGCGAGAGTATAGAGCTTCTTTTTAAAAACTTTAATTAAAATAATTTAGCCTCAACTTACTCAAGATTATTCAAATAAAATGAGAAAATGTGAACATATTTGTTTTATTAAAATCAATCCAAACTCTGCCTATGAAGGAGATGTGCACAAAATTATAGAAATAAAAAGAAAACTCGCGAAATGAAAAGACATCCTTCCCCCCCCCCCCCCAAAAAAAAACTTGTGTCAGTAAGGATGTGTTAAATTGATGAAAAGTGATAGTAAAGCACAGCTGTTTAAAGCACTGATAATAAATCAGCATATTAGTATGATTTCTGAAGATCATGTGACACTGAAGACTGGAGGAATGAAGCTGAAAATACAGCTTTGCATCACAGGAATAAATGATACTTTTAAGTATATTAAAATAGAAAAGCGTTATTTTAAATTGCAATAATTTTTCACTATATTAGTGTTTTCTTTCTGCAAATAAATGCAGCCTCAGTAAGCAGAAGAGACTTCTTTTAAAAACATAAAAAAAAAAAAAAATCTTACTGATCCCAAACTTTGAATGGCAGTGTACAAACACAACAGTATATATTAATATATGCATAATTAGTAATGTATATATATATATATATATTTGTGCTGTCAAACAATTAATCGCGATTAATCGCATCCCAAATAAAAGTATTTGTTTACATAATACTGTATATGTGTCAATACTGTGTATATTTATTATGTATATAAATACACACACATACAGCATATATATTTAAAATATTTCCATGTATTTAAATGTAGTATATTTACTTCATATAATTTATATCATATATAAAGATACTTAATATATAAATATATACATGCATGTGTGTGTATTTACATAATAAACACACATATATATTATGTAAACAAAAACTATTATTTTGGATGCGATTAATCGCGATTAATCGTTTGACAGCACTAAGATATAATTATAATACATAATAAAGCATGCATAGTTTTGTGTCCTCTCTGACCTAAATGTATGAATTGGCCACCAGGTGGTGATGTATGGCCTTTTGCTGATAGCTGATATGTTCCAGGAGAGGTCAAAGGTCACGTCTCTTTCTGTTCTCTAGGGTGAACTGCTACAACGCCTTGCATGCTCAAGCTCCGTTTGGAGGCTTCAAGATGTCAGGAAACGGCCGAGAGCTGTGAGTGCCGCACTCATTGCAGTCTCATCATGTGAACATGCATTTCTATTAATCGTTTTGTTTCCCTGAGATCTACTTTTAGTGTTAGTAAAGATCTGTGCACCGTAGCTTTTGATTTTCACGTCCATCTTCCACCCTCTTGATCTGATCCTACAATTAAACAGTATGATATAGTGAGAATACGGAGCTCAAACTCGAAAAACACCTCGGTTTTATTCAGAGGCCAAAACGGAGCAAAAATATGCAATTTGGTGCATATGCTGATATTTATATGAACAAGAAGTAATGTAAATCCAAGGAGATCTTTATAACAGTATAGCAGGCTACTGACATCAAATGATATAAATAATAATATAAAAGATGATATTTAAATTCTTAGTGATCAAAGCTCTGTAGTTTCAGAACATATAATGCAATGCAATAAAGTGATGACTGAGAGACGAACAAATAAACCTTCCTCAAAAGCCTGATGATCATATCTGATGTATGGATAATCAAGTAAACCTAAGTTGTTTCAGTCCAGTTAATGTTCATCTTGAAATATTACTAACAATATGAAAGTTAATCTTACACTCTAAAAAATGCGGGTTAAATACAACCCAGCATGGGTAAAATAGAGACAAACCAGCAAATGGTTGTTTTGACCCAGCGGTGGGTACTACCCAGAAGGTTGGGTTAAACATTTAACCAAACCGCTCATTCAAAACAACCCAATTGCTGGGTTTGTCCTTATTTTACCCAGCACTGGGTTGTATTTAACCCAGCATTTTTTAGAGTGTAGGGTTAGAGTTGGAAAAGCTTATTTTCCTGTGATTATGCATGCAAATGCCCTTCACATGAACAATATTAAGAGTATCAATATTGCATGTGTGCAGGGGTGAGTATGCGCTGGCAGAGTACACCGAGGTCAAAGCCATCACTATCAAACTCAGCGAGCAGCTGACACTGTGATCTGCCAATCAACAGATGAAGAAACTCTGGCTTTACCTTCAGTCTCGCGTCAGCTCCTTTCTGTTTATTTCATGTAGATGTGCTGTACAGATTGAAAAGAAATTTGTTTTTGTTTTGTTTTTTAACTTTTATTTAATTTGGATGTTTTATTATCAAGCAAAGTCATCCATCATCTCTCAGTATTTACTAAAATATATATATTTTATGTAGTTTTATTGCTATAGATTCACATGCAAACCATTTTCATCTCCACACAGGCTTTGCTTCTTTTGTTTTGGAGGTTCAGTTCGTCTTCGAGGTTTTAAAGGTCTCCTGTCATGGCAGCTAAAATCTAAATATGTTACCAAGGATAGTCTTTTATGTGTAAAAATCCGAATTTCTGATTGCATTTGATAAATAATCGTGTAATCCGTCTTAAACCTGAGGTTTAAATTTAATTAAGTCATCTCTGCTCCACTAGTGGCACCAAACAGAATTGCAGAAATTATGTAACTGTTACTTCTCTTTGTGAAGCTGAATGCAAACTGAATTGATGAATACATTTCTGCACTGTATATGTACAGTGTGCTGCCCTGCATATATTAATGTATAATTCGAATTTTCTAAATGTACATACACATCCTATGACAGGTGAATCAATGTTATTGCTTAAAATATATTGTTTACTTTGACTTATTAAATAGCTATTGATTTAGAAAAGCTGGATCAATAAATAAATAAATAAAAATTCATATGAATTATCTGTTTTTTGTCATTTTGATCTGTTGTACTAGAAGTAAACACACACACACACATAATATGTATGTATATATTAAATCAAATTAACCAAGATTCATTTTAGATTTAGATACAAAATACTGATTCTTTATTTATTTTTAGGGGGGTGGGGGGGGAGAAAAATGATTTCAGTCCACATCTTGATATTTTTTTGTGTGTTTTCAATTTTTTCAAAATAAAAACATTGAAAATAAAATAAAAATCTATAAAATCTATAAAAAATAACACTAAGACATACATAAATATCTAAACTCAACATAAAAGGCAATAAAAAAATAGAGCAAAATTGTAAGAAAAGAAAATAAAGGTTTTAATTTAATCTTGATTTTTGCATTTTTAGAATTTTAAAAATACATTGAAAAAAATAATTAAAAAATGTATCAGAAAAGGCCATAAAAAGTGGAGCAAAACTGTAAAAAAAAAAGTTTTTAGCATTTTTAAAATAAAAACATTGAAAAACTATTTTAAAAAATCAGCAGAGAAGGCTATAAAAAATGTTTTTAATATGACTTGTACATTACAAAAATAAAAAAAGTTGAATTTTTTTTTTCTTAAAGGGGTCATATGATGCTGATAAAAAGAACATTATTTTGTGTATTTGGTGTAATTAAATGTGTTTATGCGTTTAAAGTTCAAAAAACACATTATTTTCAACAAACTGTACATTATTGTTGTTCCTCTATGCCCCAAGTTTCTGAAACGCGGCGATTTTTACAAAGATCATCGTTCTGAAAAAGCGAGGTGTGCTATGATTGGCCAGCTATCCAGTGCGTTGTGATTGGCGAATACCTCAAGCGTGTGACGGAAATGTTACGCCCCTAACATATTGTGATGCCGTGTCCCGGCCGAGCGACGAGACAAAAACATGAAAACTCATTATAAACGAGGCATTTGTTGCATCCAGTGGGGACATAATTACTGATTATAATGACTTATACTGTCTTTTTACGCGTTGCGTTGAATCACGCCGCGTAAACATAAAACCATGTCTGCATTTGTGATCGGAGAAATGACAAACAACAAGCGCTACTCTACACTGCTCAAAACTCACGTTTGAATCATCAGTGGCAACGAAAAACACAGCGGCCTAGTGTGAGGGGAAACCCCGGCTTAGCGTGCGCTGAGGCCGGGATAGAGTGAGCTGAGGCGGGCTGGACTCCGCTTCGTCCTCTTTTGGAAGACCAAACAAAGTAGTTTCACTTTCACAACAAAGCACACAGCATCTTCACATGGTGGCGGCAACAACAATACAGCGAGAATAAAAGTTACGCCTTCTTTCTTTGCGTGAACATTTGGGCGGCGTTATGCAAATCTTCCCACATAGTGAGGTAGATATGTGGGGGCGTGTTAGAACGAGCCGTTTTAGGTAGGCGTGGCTGACTCTGAACTTTTATAAAGAATATCTCTTTGGTTTTGAGACTTTAGTCTTTGCAACTTTACAGATCTTCTTTATGCACCAAGAGCTTGTAACACTCCAAAGAGAAAGGACAAATTGAAATCGCATCATATGACCCCTTTAAATCAAGCCCTGTGAACCCCTCTAAAAGTCTCATTGTTGAACAAATAGCCTTATATAAATCGAGATCTAGTGTGTCCTCTTTTGCAGACTATAGATTAATGTTTGTTTCTACACCCGAGGGCCAAATGTTTGAACACGTGCACACACATACAGTGAAACGTGCCTTGTGAGGACGCTCGAGGTGAAATAAACCGGGCAAATCATTTCGCTAATAATCATATGTAATGTACGGGTTTCTGTGCGTGTATAAATATACGAGAAAGCATTTCCTTCTTTTGTTGAACACAAAAGATGATACAGTATTGTATGATACAGAATGTGGGTCACCAAACAACTGCTGGTCCCCGTTGTCTTTTTTGTTTTTCTCTCCATAAAATATCCAGACATTTTCTTTTGTGTTCAGCAGAAGAAAGACATCCCTACAGGTTTGTATCCTAAATGAACTGAAACAGCAGAAGTCTGCGGAAATCCCCCGGCGGGTTCGATAGAGAGCAGACTGTCTGACTGGCTCTCGGCTCCTCAGGAAAGTGTCTCTCAGAGGCAGATCAGGAAGTAGAGATCTGTGCTGTGATCCGTGCGAAAGCAGCAGAGGCGCCCCGCTTTAGTCCGCGGTTTACAGCACAGGTCTTGTATTCAAGTGTGTGGTAAGTACGCTAAACTATCTTCTGATGTTGACTAGACTCTGCATACTCCCCTCAACTGCGTTATTCGCGACGCGACGCGACGCGACGCAACACGCGCACAGCCTTGTTTGTAGATCTAGCGCGTCGTGCAGGTGAGATACGCTAAACAGACGAGCAGGTGAGACTGGGGCAAGTTGTCACACGGGGAAGTTGCCACAAATCTCAGTAACTCTGAGGTTTGGAGTCAGAAGTCCATAGGTGTGTTTGTTTGGTTTTTTTCTAGCAGTGGTTTTGCATGTTGAAGTATCCGTGCTGTTCTTGAATAGTTTCTTTTTTGTTGCTTAAAGTTTGCATATAGTGACATACATTGTGACAACTTACCCCGTACATCCGCCTGGGACCCAGGCATAGACTTCTGTCCTCTGTAGAGGACATTATATTTGAGTGGATTTCTCTGAGACCCTACATGCCACAGTTTTAAGTCTAGATGTCCTGTACAGAGCACATTCAGGGATTTTTGGAGATATCAGATGTTTGAGGTTTGATCATAAACACTCCCTCTCCTTAGTCTTTTAAAATGACTTGAATTGACAGAATGATCAAATTTAGCACTCATATGGTAATATTTTGTGATTATCCTTTAAATCTGGCAAATTTTCAAATTGTTTGTCGTAAAAAGAAAAACTTCTTGTGTTGTGGGTTTCAAATCGGAATATGGATTTTTGTTATATGAGACGGCATCATTTTCACACACAGGACAAACGGCATGTTAATCAGGAATTTGGGGGAAACACAGGAACATTAATATGCAAATTAGATGCAGTGTATAGATAGATACATTGCATAGAATGGGAATACCAATTTCTGGACATGTTACGCACATATTGCATAATGGTATATCAAATCATTCTGTTATATCTTTCATAACATTGAGAATCATCTTTGTACAAAATTTGGTTAAAAATAGATTGAAACCTAAAGACTGGTTGGTGAATGAAAAAAATAAAACATTGTTTTTGGCTATTCATGCCTTTTCATGTCTATTTTCTTTTTCTTTTTTTAATAACTCAGTCCTGGCGTCCTCTACAAAGGACTTAAAATATGAATAAAATATCTTTTTTTCAAAAATGTTATGCTCCAACCAATGTAATGACATAAAAAAAATAAAAAATTCACCCAAAATAATTTCTGGTCCTCAGGAGGATATTGTGACAGCATGACCTGCTATTGGGCCAGAGTGTGTTCAGTGGGCCAAATGATTTGGGGATAACAATACAAATGTTTAATAATTCATATTTTTGTAGTTAAAGTTTGTGTCTAAAGCAGCTTAATTGCAATTAAACACACAGTGGGAAAGAATCACTGCAGTGTATGTGACAACTAGCCCCGGTGTCTTCTACTTGACTAAACAGAGTCGTAAACTTTAATAGCTGGAGTATAATTCTGGCCAGTTAAGTACTGGTACCATTCGATACTTTGATGTGGTATTTGAATGTTTACTATGATATGCTTGATTTCATGGGACACACGTCCATTCTTTCAAAACATTTAATTACAAAATGAGAGTCAAAATGTGTCAGGTCGTACCAGCGCTGTAGAGGTCACTCGTTAAAATTCAATGTAGCCTACTGTAACTCACAAAAGAAAGCTTGTTTTGTTTGTAACCAAATGACCAATGACCTCAAGCCAAGGAAAAATGAGTCACGTCTTTAGCTGGCACAACACTTCAGCTCTGGCAAAGGGTTGGATGCTCCGGCTTCTTGCCGTGGATTGTAGACATCTGGAAGAACTGGTCAAATGGACAGCTGGCCTATGGATTGGTTTGGCTTCTTGCTGTCGTAATTGAAAGCGAAATATCAGTAGACTTCCTTAACATTGGACTTCTATAAAAAGATTGGCAGTGGCGTTATGTTCGAGGAACTGCAAGGCTCAGATGCATGTTGTGTCGCTTCCTTGCTGGATTTTCATATTCAAAATGAATCATCATATTCAAATAAAACATTGTTCACAAACTGCTATTTCTGAGAGAGAACGGATATCCAACAAGAACAACAACTTGCACTGTTAAAAGAGTGCATTTCAAAAGAAGAAGATCAAAAGCTTTTATTTTTTTATTTTTTACAACCTGTACTAATAAATGAGACCAGGAATGTGTATTAAAAAGAGTTTAACTTTATTTCATGTTGCCTTTAATGTCAAAAGCAATAAGTCTGTGACATGTTTTATGATTTACCTTAATGCAGTCAGTGTTTATCTTTAATGAAGCAATGCAATTAATATTCCAAAATTATCAATATTCTGTTGCATTCTTCATAATGTTGTCTGGTTACGTTTCACTTGTCTACCAGTTTAATGTAGTGTCCCTGCGTTTTGTTTTGAAGACAAACAAATGGATGGATGTCATGCAGTCTGTTCCTGAAGGGGCGTTTTATGTATCTTCAGTCAAAAAAGACGTCTTCCGAATGACACGGCAGCTTTCAGCCTGAAATATGTCGTCGTACTGGTACGTCAAAGAGACTGCGGATCCAGGCGGCAGCATGGAGGAGCAAGCTGGTAAGAAACCTTCACACATCCAGCAGGTTGCAAAAGTAGCCTTAAATTAAATAAAAAATCATGAAAACATTCGAATTATTTTATAAATAAATATTATTTAGTATAATAAATTATTAATAATAATAGGTATTACATATTACAGTGATTATTTATACTTTTCAGATATAAAAACTATATAATTTACCCAGTGCCTTTTGTTTAATTAATAATTATTATTTTAATCTATATATATACATGGTGTCTCTTTTCATTTCTATGCAGACGATACTCAAATCTATCTACCAATCAAAAGAAACAATTCCGCAGCGATTACCTCTCTTCAGCAATGCTTAGAGGAGGTTAAATTATGGCAAATTAAATTATGGCACAAGACCGAAGTAATTGTTTTTGGTTCTAATGAGAATTCTCAGTATATACGCCCTGATTTGGACAGTTTATCCGTTTTTAGATCTTCACAGGTGCGGAACCTAGGTGTTCTTGTCGACCAGCATTTAAAATTTGATAAACATATCTCTTCCGTTATTGGATCCAGTTTTTATCAGCTTCGTTTTCTGTCTAAAATTAAAAACTCTCACTCCTAAAACTCTAGAAATAGCTGTTCATGCGTTTGTTGCGTCTCGACTAGATTACTGCAATTCCTTATATTGCGGTATATCTAAATCTCAGATTGCCCGCCTCCAGCTAGTCCAAAACGCTGCTGCCAGACTTCTTCTGAAGTGTCGCAAACATGAACACATTACTCCAATTCTCAGATCTCTACACTGGTTGCCGGTTCATCAGAGAATAGACTTCAAAATTATACTCTTTGTTTATAAATCGTTACATAACCTAGCTCCTGTCTACCTCTCTGAACTTCTTCATTTATACACTCCATCTAGAAGCCTAAGATCTTGCAACCAGGCTTTGTTGGTAGTTCCACATGTTAGACTTAACCGTAGAGGGGAGCGTGCATTTGCGGTGGCAGGGCCACGACTTTGGAATACCCTGCCTTTATAAATGAGAATGGCCCCTTCTCTGCCTGTCTTTAAGTCCCTGCTAAAAACCTATCTGTTTTCCTTAGTGTATTGATTACTGTTATTCGGTAATTTTTTAATGGGTTGTTCATATTTTTTATTTGGCTTGCTTTCTGTGTATGTTTTTATACATTTCTCTTCCGTAAAGCACTTTGGTCAGCCTAGCGGCAGCTGTAAATGTGCTATACAAATAAAATTAACTTGAAATATATCTATTATATAGTATTATATATATATATCTATATATATCCTATCTATTATAACAGGTGCATCTCAATAAATTAGAATGTCTGGAAACGTTAATTTATTTCAGTAATTCAACTCAAATTGTGAAACTCGTGTATTAAATAACTTCAATGCACCAGACTGAAGTAGTTTAAGTCGTTGGTTCTTTTAATTGTGATGATTTTGGCTCACATTTAACAAAACCCACCAATTCACTATCTCAACAAATTAAAATATGGTGACATGCCAATCAGCTAATCAACTCAAAACACCTTCAAAGGTTTCCTGAGCCTTCAAAATGTTCTCTTCAGTTTGTTCACTAGGCTACACAATCATGGGGAAGACTGCTGATCTGACAGTTGTCCAGAAGTCAATCATTGACACCCTTCACAAGGAGTTTAAGCCACAAACATTCATTGCCAAATAAACTGGCTGTTCACAGAGTGCTGTATCCAAGCATGTACAACAGTAAGTTGAGTGGATGGAAAAAGTGTGGAAGAAAAAGATGCCCAACCAACCGAGAGAACCTTATGCAGCCTTATGAGGATTGTCAAGCAAGATCGATTCAAGAATTTGAGTTAACTTTACAAGGAATGGACTGAGGCTAGGGTCAAGTCATCAAGAGCCACTACACACAGACGTGTCCAGGAATTTGGCTACAGTTGTCGTATTCCTCTTGTTAAACCACTCCTGAACCACAGACAACGTCAAAGGCTTCTTACCTGGGCTAAGGAGAAGAAGAACCGGACTGTTGCCCATGGTGGTCCAAAGTCCTCTTTTCAGATTTTTTTTGTATTTCATTTGGAAACCAAGGTCCCTAGAGTCTGGAGGAAGGGTGGAGAAGCTCATAGCCCAAGTTGCTTGAAGTCCAGGGTTAAGTTTCCACAGTCTGTGATGATTTGGGGTGCAATGCCATCTGCTGGTGTTGGTCCATTGTGTTTTTTTGAAAACCAACGTCACTGTACCCGTTTACCAATAAATTTTGGAGCATTTCATGCTTCCTTCTGCTGACAAGCTTTGTGGAGATGCTGATTTCATTTTCCAGTAGGATTTGGCGCCTGCCCACACTGCCAAAAGCACCAAAAGTTGTTAAATGACCATGGTGTTGGTGTGCTTGGTGTTGGCCAGCAAACTCACCAGACCTGAATTTTTTATTGTCAAGAGGAAAATGAGAAACAAAGAGACCAAAAAATGCAGATGAGCTAAAGGCCACTTTCAAAGAAACCTGGGCTTCCATACCCCTTCAGCAGTGCCACAAACTGATCACCTCCTTGCCATGCCGAATTGAGGCAGTAATTTAAGCAAAAGGAGCCCCTACCAAGTATTGAGTACATGTACAGTAATTAACATACTTTCCAGAAGGCCAACAATCACTAAAAATGTTTTTTTTTTGAGTGGGGGGGGGGGCTAGAATTATTGCTACTTTGTTGAGATAGTGTTGGTACGGGTTTTTTGTTAAATTGCCAAATCATCACATTACAAGAACAAGACTTAAACTACTTTACAGAGTCTGTGTGCATTGAATTTATTTAATACACGAATTTCACAATTTGAGTTGACTTACTGAAATAAATTAACTTTTCCAAGACATTCTAATTTATTGAGATGCACCTGTATATACAAATTAACTAGAGAATCCATTTATTTTTAACATTTTTAAACCTCATGATTATCCATTATTTAGCAGTAGGGTTGGCTCGATACCACAATTTTGGCTTCGGTACAATACCAGGTCTAATACCTCGGTATCAATACTAAATCACTAAGATAGGTGACAATAATCCGCCTCAAAACGTAGGGCGCGGTCATGCATTTCATATTCGCTCGATTTTTTGCGCAGCTCGTCAGTGCACAACGTCTCTGTGTAGTTAATGCTGCTCAATGTGAAATCCCGCAGGTGATGCTGATTACAGAACCGGCTTTACTGACAAGATGCGATTTATCATGCAGCCCTACTCAAAAGATAACTGCTAAATGAATCTTTCAAGCATAAATATATAAACAACAGCACTTCTCAGTGCTCCATACTCAGTAAAACTGAATAGATCCAAGTAAAATTGTCTTTTTTATTGAACTATTACTGAATAATTACTATTGCATTATACAAAATGTGCAATCTACCTAGAAAAATCGAAACCTTACATAGAACAAGTGTCAAGATTTTTTTTTTATTTTTTTTTTGTTTTTTTTTTTTTTTTTTATATTACTTTGCATTTTTATTTTAATGCAAACTATAACATTTTGCTTTAGTGCACAGATCTTTGACATAGGCTACAGTATCAGTTTATTCCCCCCCCCCCCCCCATATCCCCCCGCTTACATTGCTTATCACTGTCGGATTCAATCCACCATTTAAATAAGGTTGTCAATCCAGAAACTTTGCAATGTCTATTATGTTCATAGGGTGCTCCCATTATAATCCCTGAAGCGGACAACACTGCACAATGAATCTCTTATCTGCATTGTGTTGTTTTTTTATAATGCAGGGATTCATGAATGTGCTTTGGCTGAGCTCATTTAGAGGTTGCTCTAAACAAACTCCAGCGTTTTCAACACTGTTGAGTGGATTCGGACCATCTGATTGGTCATTACGTTCACGTGCTCAACAGAAATGTCCGTGATTGGCTACTTTGCTCAACGCTGCAAAAACACATCATAAATAGAAACCTTTGATGCTCTTCACAGAGCGCTCACACAAATACACACTGGAGCATCAACATTATATCAATATTCACAATATTATCTTATATCACCATCACAATTATCTTGCAGAGTGTTTGCTCCAGCTTGTTGTCACATTTGCTGACATTGCATCAGTTTGAGTTACACAACTGAAATACCGAAACGAGCCAAATCATGATATTCAGGGTCTTAAAATGTCTTAATTCACCTTAAATTGGAGCAGAAAATCTTAAATACATAAAGTCGTGGCACTGCAAAAATGAATATCTTCCACAATCAGGGTATCTTCCGATCATTCATTTTTTTATTTAATATTGAAATCTGAAAAATGAAAAAAATGGCACATTTTTCAATTGTTCAAACAAAACGAAAAATCAAGAATCCATTTTTCGTTTTTACGTTCAGGGATAGAAAATGAATTAGCAACTTGAATATTCGATCTCTACATGTGGGCGGGAATGAAACGCCCCTCTCCGCTGATTGGTCAACCAAACATTACAACATAATAATAGTCCTAAAAAAACCTTAATAGTTATACGCTTCTATTGATTCTTAACATGTTTATTTCTACTACATTTAATCTTTCTCTTCATCAAACAGCCAGATTAATGAATGGCTTGACACAAACCGTATCGAGGCAGAGCCTTTGGTCCTTTGGTACACCACCTGATCTATTATAGCTAACTATCAAAATCTGTGTGGCAAAGCTGCGCAACACACCGCAGAATGTATGCCTACACAAAAGAAAGCTCTGTCTAGGCTCTGCCTCGATACGGTCTGTGTCAAGCCATTCGTTAATCTGGCTGTTTGATGAAGAGAAAGAGATCAAATGTAGTAGAAATAAACACGTTAAGAATCCATAGAAGCGGAGGACTATTATTATGTTGTAATGTTTGGTTAACCAATCAGCGGAGAGGGGCGTTTCATTCCCGCCCACATGTAGAGATTGAATATTCAAGTTGTTTATTCGTTTTCTATCCCTGAATGTAAAAACGAAAAATTAAGCCAAATTCTTGATTTTTCGTTTTGTTTGAACAAATGAAAAACGAAAAATGTGCCGTATTTTTTTTTCATTTTTCAGATTTCAATATTAACTTAAAAAAACGAATGATCGGAAGATACCCCAATCCGTGTATCATTCGATCATTCATTTTTTTATTTCATATTGAAAGTAGAAAAATTAGAAAACGGCTCCTTTTCGTTTTTGGTTTTTTTTTCCCAAAAAATGAGAATTCAGCTTAAATTTTCGTTTTTCGTTCATGGGTGGAAAAATGAATAAACAGCTTGAATATTCGATTTCTACACGTGGGCGGGGAATTAAACGCCCCTTTCTGCTGATTGGTCAGCCGAAGATCAAACCGTGCCTTCATCAGTTCTTCCGCAGTATCACGCAGCAGAATAATAGTCCTCCACTGCTGCAGTTGTATGGATTCTTAACGCATTTATTGCAACTACATTTAATCTTTTTTCATCAAACAAACAGGCTAATGAATAGCTCGACACAACTTGTACCGGGCAGAGCCTAGACAGGGCTTTCTTCTGTGTAGATATAAATTCTATTCTTTGCATCAGCTGGGCATGGCAGGGTATGATATGACAGCTGTCATAGCCTACCCTGCTCACCCAGTAAGTCTGTTTGTTTGTTTAATTAAGATAAATTGCTTAAATAATTTCTTAAATATTTTAAACACTAAGACAAAAAGGAAAGAATAATAAATTGGCTTGGGTATATATAGGCCTATGTTCACGCAAGAACTGTCATTCTGACTGACAACCGGAGAACAAGAGATATTAAATATAGCCTACTGTTAGTAATGTAGTTTTGTGTTTTATTAAAATTGATTATAATCGATATCTCAAAAGGATATGCACCTGTGCGCAGCGTGAGCACTGCAACGCAAGATTTTCATAAAATATAATAACTTGCCATTTCAGTTTGTTTCTCACCAAACCCTCAGTATACCTTCAGAATGCTTGGAATATATGCCAGGAGATGCATAGGATTATTTTACGACAGATATGCATCCGCTTCAAAAAAAAAAAAACTAAAGTCACCATTCTCTGCCATTAAATTGGCAAGTGCGAGCAGGAAATTTTTGTGTTATTAAGTAATAAGCCTTTAGGACAACATTAAGGTGAATATTCACTCTATAGTTCACACAGTTCCAATAAATTGCGATGGGTTAAATAAACTCAATAAGCAGACAGACATGACTACAGTCAAGCGCAGACCAGTATTGAAGTGCACAGGAAATAAGCAGCAGTCATATTTAAAGCAGTTTAAATTAATATTGAGTACTGATTGATGTTCACTTGGATTTTTTCCCCATCAAGGGGAAATAACTTAATACTCTTGTCATTTATAGTCCTATGGTAAAATCAAATGTATATTTTTAATTGTGTAACGATACGTTCAAAATAACTACAAAATGTCATGCCTTTGAAAAAAGAGAACAACTAATGCGCCCTGCTTGAAGCGCGTCTCGGTCTCCTTGACCATCTTCCTTCCGCGCATGCCACAAACCATGAACCACAGGGAATATTTGTCTTTTAAAAGGCTTCATTTAGATTATTTTACATTAAATGCATCATATAAGTCACTTTGGAATAAATCACAGTAGGCCTATGTATCATGATAAAAAAAAGCGACTTTACAGTCTGGAAATACTTTAGGCTATAGCTAATTATTTCTCAGACCCCCTATCACTTTAAGAACCGCTGGTCTACACAGAAGAAAGACCTGTCTAGACTCTGCCCCGGTACGAGTTGTGTCGAGCTATTCATTAGTCTGTTTTATGAGAAAAATATGAAATTGATAAAATGGGTTATTAATCCGTACAACTGCAGCAGTGGAGGACTATTATTCTGTTGCGTGATACTGCAGAAGAACTGATGATGGCACGGTTTGATCTTCGGCTGACCAATCAGCAGAAAGGGGCGTTTAATTCCCGCCCACGTGTAGAAATCAAATATTCAAGCTGTTTATTCATTTTTCCATGTAGAAATGTATTAAAACAAAGTGAGTTTATGCTTAAAACAGGAACATATATCGGTCAATGATAAGTTGATTTTTCTGAGCCCATTTGCACATATTTGTTCGTTTTAATCCATATTAATAATTATTTCCATCTTGTAGTTAAGCTATTTTTGTACACATTATTGATGTATTCTGTTTCCTTCAATGTATTCCTTACATTTTTTTCCTTTGTATATTTTGTCACATTTTCACCTTATTCAGTGTTCATTTTGGGCCCTATCTGGCAGTAATCTACTTGCAAAAAAACCCAAAACATCTCACACAGAAAGATTCACAGTAGATCCTCTATAAACCCTAAAAACAGTGACATTTTTCTCAGCGAAGGCATGAAGTCAGAGAAACTTCCTCATTGCTTTACAAACGGCATGTTGCCAGTGCATGTGGTGTAGTTTGTTGAATCAGTCATTTTGCATAATCATACCACTATGAATGTTAATATTTCCCTCTGAGCGAAACACCAGTTTCAGCAACTTTACTGTGTCATGTGAGAGTATGGTATTGTAGCACTGAGAGTGATATAAAATGGGCCTGGTGTAGCATGTAAGGAGCAGCGTGTATATGGATTTAGTTGTTCTTTTCACCCCTCTGAAACCTGAGACACCATCTGTAGTGCAGTTATGGTTCGAGGAACTTCACAGTCTGCACAATATATATAGAAATATGAAGTGAAACTTGGCTGGTCTTCAGTTAGGTGTTTATAGCAGCGAACGTCACTTCCTCTCACATATACTTAAATGGTTAGTTCACCCAAAAATCAAAATTAGTCCATAAATTACTCACCCTCAAGTCATCCTAGGTGAATGAGTTTCTTCTTTCAGACGAATCCAGTCGGAGTTATATTAAAAATTGTCTTTGATCTTTCAAGCTGTTTAATGCCACTCAGCAGGTGATGCATGCATCAGTCCAAAAGAAGTTAAATAAAAAGTGCCCATCCATTAAAAAAAGTGTCTCACACAGCTCCGGGGGGTGAACAAAGGCCTCCTGTAGCGAATTGATGCGTTTTTGTAAGAAAAATATCCATATTCAAAACTTAATAATCACTTCAATGTAGCTTGCACTCACTGTTGTACACGGAAGCAGTTTTGGGCGGATGACGTATGAGGTTGGCGTTGCACATGCGCCGCTCAGAAGTGGAAGCGCAGCGGAGAGATCAAAAAAGAACGGTCACTTATTAGAAGTACAAAACGAGGATTTGTAAAGAAGAATGTCGGAGGATTTCGATATAAGCCGAGAGGAGACTGGTTTTGTCTTTTCTAAAGTAAGGAAACTTTGCTTCCTTTGCTCCTGTAAACAAAATTGTTTTACGGAGACTCCCCGGTGCGTGCGCTACGCTGACCTCATACGTCATACCGCCCTCCCGCGGCTTTTTGTTCACCCCCGGAGCTTTGAAGACACTTTTCTTATGGATGGGCGCTTTTTATTTCACTCCTTTTGGACTGATGCCTGCAACACCCCCTCTAGTGGCATTAAACAGCTTGAAAGAGCTTGGTCAAAGACAATTTTTAATATAACGTCTGGATGACTTGAGGGTGAGTAATTTATAGGCAAATTTTCATTTTTGGGTCAACTAACCCTTTAAGTTTGATGTATATCGGTCCTGTAGTTGCATTATATGTACAGTGCGTTCAGCTCTCAAACTGTATTCAGATTTGGCTACTGATTAATACAGGCATGACCACAGATTCATAGCTGATTGTGCTCAATCTCATTTGTTTTTGATAACTGACTAATAGCTGCTAATATCTAATTTTGAATTAGCCAAAAACCGCTTTTTAAATATGCACTAGCAATCAAAAGTGCTAAACTGCTAAAACTAGTTTTGTAGACATACTGTATGTATTTTGGATTTGCTAAGCAGTTTTTATCACTACTATATATATCAATTTGTGTTATTTCATAGTTGTGATAAATTCATGTATTAATCTATCTATCTATCTATCCTGTCTTCTCCTCTCTCTCTTTCTCCTCGAACAGAAATTCTGTCGGCTCTCTCTCCTCCTATCTTAGTGCTGTCAAATGATAATCTGATTAATTGCATCCAACTAAAAGTTGGCGTTTGTTTGTACATAATAAGTGTACTGTGTAGATTTATTATTATAATACAGACACACACATGATATATATTTAAGAAAAATGTTACTTTCTATATCAAATAATTTATATATGATATACGTTATATGAATATAATATATTCATGCAATTCTGTAAATATTTTCAAAATATATTCGGTATGTGTGTGTCTTTTAGATATACATAATCAATAAACACATACACACACATATATTATTAAACAAAAACTGTTTTATTTTGTATGTGGTATACAGTTGACATCACTATATATATATATATAGTATATATATGACCATTTTGTGTTATTTATAGTTTTGATACATTAATTTATTACGTATACTGCTTACATATTTCATTTTTTAATTGTCAAATATATAGAGCATTTTTTTTCTTTTCCATTTGTATTTGGAATTGAAAATAGTTCCATAAAGATGATTTGTCTCCAACTATATAAATAATGTATTTATTTATTTATTTGAATATCGAAGGCATTTATTGTTTATTTTAATTTATAGTTTAGTTTAATATTTCTAAATGCTGAATATTGAAAGTAAAACAAAATGTGGTCTAGATATATAATTGTTTGCAACATATAAATCAAATTAAATTGTGGTAGATATTTTAACAGTGGCATCTTTTCCTCAGGGAGTATTATGTCTGACAAAAAATTGCTAAATGCTTCAGTCATCATATGAAACAAATCCAGTCAAGTGTGTCTCAACTTCTGATTCAATATTTGATGATAATTGTTGTTGGTCAATTAACAACAACAACAAAAAAAAAATTGATTTGGTCCAAACAACTATATTTTTCTATGACCCTATAGATATCAAATATATGGAGTTTCTGTGCTGTGCTTGGTTGCATTTTTCCGGAAAACCAATGAAGTAAGCATCCCACAAAAAACAGTCAATATCCCCCCAGACGTGAAACCTCATGTCATAGGTGTTGGGTTTCCATTTTCGCGCCGACTCAGCATCAGCAACACCGTTGCCATTAGCAACCGTGAGTTCGCGTGCGTCCATCGGTGTGTGCTAGTACGGTGCGACTCATGTCTGAGTCCTGTCACGTCTGTGTGTGTTTGTGTGATTGAGTGTGTCGTCTGGTCTCGTGTGACAGAAACACACGTTGCAGAAGGAGGCCAGTGTGCTAATCTGGCTTAGTGCGGCTTGAGCTGTAGCTGCAAACCCAGTCTGAGGTCCTCTAGGGAGGGACAGAGACACAGCAGCCGGCCGTGAGGGTTGGGTTTCACTCTTCAATGTGTATGCAGTGTAAGATAACCTTGCCATTAAGGACAGCACACAGGGAGGAGACGGGAGGCTCATTGTGTGAAGCATCATTTTGCTCTATAGGCACAGAGTCGGGCTAATGCTCACAGGTACTGGACGTACATCGAGCCTCTGGACTTCTGACAGACAATAATGAGATGATTGCCGGATAGATCCGGGCAGAATGATAAGGTATGTTTGCATTGTGAATGTCTCGTTTTTCAGCGTTTCAGGTCAGTGTGAATTGTGGTTAGGAAGTGATACTATTGGTGAACCTTTCATTGACTCAATGCTTTCAAATTCTGTAATTGAATTCTCTGAACTTATAAGAGAGATTGCGCTTTAACAAGGAAGTTGTTTATTTTTGTTTCTTAGATTTCTTTGTTGGCGTCACTCACATTGTCTGATTTGTCACGTGGTTTAAATGGTCTTGATAGCTTGTTCTTTTCTTAGTTGAAGTTAGTCGAAAACAAGATTTTAGTGTCTCGTCAAAAATGTCTATATTTTAAGGGGATTAAATGTGATCAAAAATAGCTTTTTGCACTGGAGAAAGAATGAAAAAAAGTGTAATTTAGATGACTTTGATCTAATCAGCAGATTCTGAGTAAGTGTTAATGTGTCTCATTTATATGCTAATGAGTGTTTAAGTGACTTTTCAAGAGCTGAAATTCAAGAGGTTTGCATTGTGTCACATTTTGAGCTAAAATTACATCTTGATATTTTTCAGGCTTTAAATACATTTAACATATATCTCGATATTTGTGCATTTATATACGCAGTAGGCCATGTTGAGACTTTAGTGAACATTTAAGAGTGATTATGCAAATGAATCATTAAGTCAGATTTTTAATTGATTCATTGAAACTGACAGTTCAAACTAAATCGCAATAAAGGAAAATGTGCTCACTCTCAGATTATCCAAGATGTAGATGAGTTTGTTTCTTCATCAGAACAGATTTGGAGAAATGTAGCATTGCATCACTTGCTCACCAATGGATGCTCTGCAGTGAATGGGTGCCGTCAGAATGAGAGTCCAAACAGCTGATAAAAACATCACAATAATCCACACCACTCCAGTCCATCAGTTAAAATCCTGTGAAGTGTCAAGACGTTTTTAACTGTTGCTTCTGGCTAAAGTACAAGTCCATAATCCATAATACTGCTAATGAATCAAACTGACCAACTCTAACACAGTTTTTGATTTTATATAATTAGCAAAATCATTGCAAATGTATTGTGAATATACAAAATATCGCTCAGCCCAATGTTGACAGTGACTCTTAATTTTTATCTTCACATGAATCATATTGAAAGTAGAAATGAGCTTTATAGTCAGAGTTTCAGAGCAGAGAGACACATTACTGAATGAACATAGCCAGAAGTGATAACACCATTTCCTTGTGCATGATCTGGAATTTCAACGCACTGAAAGTTTGATTTGAATGGATGAAAGATGTATTTTGTACAGCTGTTATTGTCTGTTGATCAGAAGAAGTCCACTGAAGGTCAGTAACATCCAGAGAAACATTTCCAGTCTGGAAAACAACACGCTTTTGATTTAGTAATTAGCATTTTTTTTAATTACTGCCATTTTTATCTATACTTTTCAGTTATTAATGTGTTTATAGTCTCCAATTCTAACATTTATCTGTCTGCCTATCTAATATTATTAATTACTGAAAAAAATACATTTAATTAAAAAATAACAAAAACAACAAAATTGCTGAAACTATAAAAAATAAAAGCTAATTTTACAGTTTTGACATTACCATGTTACAGAGTTAATGATACGGTAACTCCAGTAAATACACAACACAAATATTGTTTAAATTGTCTGCGTTTAATTATTGAATGAAATCTAAGGGTATTTATAGGCTACGATTCTCCCATTTGATCTTTTTCTGATGCATTTTGCAGTTTTTTATTTTATTTTAAGTTACAGTATGTGCCTTGAAGTTATAGTGAAAATTCTCTCATTTACTCACCCACTAGTTGTCCCAAACTTGCATGAGTTTCTTTCTTCTGTTGAACACAAAAGAAGATGTTTTTAAGAATATTGGTAGCCAAACAGTTGCCCTTAGCCATGGACTTCTATAGTATTCCATAGTATGTCAATGGCTACCGGCAACTGTTTAAATGAGTAAATGATGACAGGATTTTCATTTTTGGATGAACTATCCTTTTAACACGCATTCACACTGACAGTGACACAAGTTATTCGTTTTAATAGAGAGTTGGTGATTTGAAGCGACTCACTCAAGCCACTTTGGTGATGAAGCAAACCTTGATCCGTATTTATGCTTATAATTCCTTCACAGTAGGAGCATCTTAAAATCTGTCTAGGTTTCTAGCTTGTTCGATTTCAGAGCAGCTATTGTCTTGGCTTTGGTTTTTCCTCCAGGTTGATTTGTTCTGGGTGGGACGTGAGCTAAGCCTGTATTGATGCAGTGCTGGATGTCTAATGGTTACCCTCCCTCAGGCTTTCTCCAGCCGCTCATCAGAAAAACGTTCTCAATTATTCATATGAGCCTCTTCTATTAAAGCGCACAGGCACTTACCCACAGCTCCGGCTCCTTTACATCGGAGCAGACCTGCTGTTAATGGAGCAGTGTCTGCCGACGGCCACATTTGCCAGATAAATGTTAAAGGGCTGGATGGAGTAATGTGAATAATAGGAGGGAGTGATTGATTTGACCTTCACTGCCCTCTTGGATTGGTATCAATACACTCCCACACACCGTAGTCCGGCCGCTGATTTACACAGAGCAATGACAACTCATGATGTGCTCTTTCGATAATCATACAGACTAATAAAGTCTGCCCTAAAATGATCATTCGGTCTCAATTACTCACCCTCATGTCATTTTAATTCTAACAACACCATAAAATCACCATAAAAGCCTCATGCTCTATATTTCAAGCTTCTGAAGTTAAATATCTATCTATCTATCTATCTATCTATCTATCTATCTATCTATCTATCTATCTATCTATCTATCGTTCTGTCGTTCTATCTTTCGTTCTATCTATTGGTGGTTCTATTGTTCTATCTATCGTTCTATCTATCTATTGATCTATCTATTGGCTGTTTTATTGTTCTATCTATCGTTCTATCAATCGATCTATCTATTGGTTGTTCTATCGTTCTATCTATAGTTCTTTCTGTTGTTCTGTCTGAAGTATTAAAATAGTTTTCTATTAACTGTTGTTTTCATTAATTGAAATAAAATGCAATTTTTAGACTAAAAACGTAAAAAAAAAAAGAAAAGTGAAATGTTGCCTTAGCAACTAACTGAAATAAAATAAGTTACCGGACTAAAATTGGGGGGGAAGAATTCAAGCTTGAAAATTAAACATAAAAAACTTTAACTAAAATTAAAATGAAAACGGAAAATATAAAACCATAAAAGCTAATTCAAAATATTAATAATAATATTCTTATATAAATAATACTGAAATAATCTCTCTGTCGGCTAGCTGTGGACTTATACCTGCATTTATTCATATAGCTGTATTTTGGAATAAATTTAGTGGACGTGTGCTTGATGCATGAAATTTTTTTAGCATCATCAGGATTTTTAGCCTTTATTTTTTAGAATTTTTTGTTTTTATTTTTTATTTGACAGTTTTTGAGTACTTTTAATTTAACAAATTAATTTTTCAAGTCAACTATTATATTTAGTCGTAAAATAATACGAGGTGACAAAACTGCATGCATAATTAAAAAAGAATGATCAAAATGCCACATAAAATTATTTTAGATCTAAGTTTTGCATGGCACCACAGAGCAGGGTCAACTTCCAAAAAATATTTCAGGCAAATACAGTACCACATACATGCCTTTTTTATTTTAAGTGTGTTTTGTGTCCAGATTTTTTGTGTGCGTGTGTGTGTGTGTGTTTGCTTTTAGACATGTTTGAATCTGCAGCGCTTGTGTGTGAGTATCACTATCCATTCAGTCTCCCCAGATCTTCCCGATCTCACTCCCACCCCTGAGTAGGTGCTCTTTACATCAAAGGTGAACATGGAAGAGCGCAGCTCCACAAATTCACACGCACCAGTCCTGGGGGAAAAGCATGTGAATTCTTTATGAGGCTGACCTGATTCCCGGCTGCTCCCTCGCCTCCTGTATCTGGGGCTCATTTCCCATCGTGTCGTCTTCATTTTAGCATGAAATTCGTTCTCTTGTACTGAGTGCTTTGTTTGTTTCTGGTGGCTATGCCCCGTTCGCAGGCGTTCCGGCGATGGGAGCCAAGCAGTCGGTGGTTGGCAGCGTTCCCTTGAGTCATTCGCCCACTCTGAAGAACATCCAAGAGGCCTATACGGATGGTGAGGACCAGAGGGCACGCGAGCTAATCCGGCTTTCCTGCGAGAATAATGGCGGAGCGGGACCGGATGGGGTGAGTTTGATCATTCGCTCACTTTATACTCTCATTTTTGACTGAACATTCACATAAGCACTGAAGTGAAGTGGGTGCATTGTGCATGCAGTTCACCTGCTGACGGACCAGCAATGTTGTGTTTTGGAAGCTGCTATGGGGGTTTGGCAGCAGACGGGATTTTTGTGGCAACATCAAAACATTTCTCAGTCCTGTCCAGAGTATGATGGCCAGGTGGCCGTCCCATATTGCGTTACTACAAGCTCTGTGGGGAAAAAAAAGCATCCACAATATATTATGATGCATGCAATATTGAAAAGTATTGCTGAAAATAGTGGCCACATACACACTGTAAAGTTTCAGTGACAACCGCATTTAAATACAGGAGTGAATTCCCTAAATTACAGTTGTGTGTGTGTGTGCAGAACAGAATTCGACTTATGTAAGTCAAATTAATTTGTCTGTCTTATTTAACCCATGTAAAGTTACGTCTTTTGGGCATGACTTTTTTTGGGGCATGGATTGTGTGACTCTCCTTGAGTTTATCTCTATTTCTAAATGCCAAGCTTAAACTACATATCAGTCAGTTATGCAACACATCTGATTTTTGCATTATTGGCTGATATGTTAAATAAAGCATATCAGTTTAAGCAAATCAAGTCACTTTACCTGTAAACGTGGTTGTTGACTCGTCTCTCTTCAAGATGCAGTGCCGTAATAGAAGTCTTGCGTACACAAGATGAATATCGGTGAATCCGATATCACAAAACCGATATCCGATAATGGAAAAATTGTTTAATATCGGTAAAAATATCGGTAAAACCAAATATCGGTCATACTCTAGTTTGGATTTAAGTTTACAATAGGCTTGTTCTTATTTGCTGTTTTTTATAGCGAGATCTGGCAACACGAATGAGTCCAGACGTACCTCATTCCCTGTCATTTCCTGCACCACAACTCTGATATGCATTTAAATATGTCATTAACATTTAGTTGTTCAGTTCAGTTCCATACACATGCATAGAATTTCTATAAATGAGGTTGTTAATACCTGCATTTTCAGGAGTTAATTCGGTTGTAGAATGCAGTCACTTCTGTAAATTACTGAAGTGTTTGTGTAGAGAACAGGATTCAGCAATAAAAGGTGAATTGACACCTGAATTTATCTTGTGTACGTGGCCAGTAAGTAGCCTATTAGCAGACACTATTATACTTTTTTTTTTACGGTAAAAGACTGTAAAAATCCTACAATAAAAACTGTCAATTGGTTAACAGTAAGTTTCTGTAAACTGCAATGGATCTAATCATACATATCATGTAAATTAAAAAATGTACATTTTTTGGAAGTGAAAAACAAGAAGTCATCTTAGAGTTTACCAGTGTTTGTATTTGTATGTATAACACCATGTGCACCTTTTATATATTAGTATTTACCTCAGCTTAAAAGCTATTTGTGTTTGAAAATTCATCATGTGACTTTTTCTTTACCACCTGTGTTTTTAAGGTGGTTGTCCATATATACTAAAGGTTTAGTATATAAACATTATTGTAAATTTGTTCAATCTGTAAAATTTAACATTTTGCTACCATTTTTTTTTTACAGTAAAGTTCTGGCAACCACAGCTGCCATTTTTATTTTGCTGTGTATTTCACATAGAGTTGCTTGTAAATTGTGGATGGTTGCCAGGATGGTGCTTTGTTGTAAAGAAACACCTGTGCACTTACAAATGCAATAACACATAGTTCACAACAAGTTCCTGTAGCTCAAACAATAGATCATGCCACTGGCAACGCCAAAATCATGTTTTTTTTATAAATAAAATGATACATTTGAACTGATGAAATGTGCAACTTAAATTCAATACAAGTTGCTTTGGATTAAAGTGCCAAATATAAATGTAAATATTGTGATGCCAAAGTCATGGGTTTAATTACCAGGGAATGCATGAACTGATCAAATGCATCTTCCATGTGCATGAATATAAATGTAAGTTGCATGATTTAAGGTACAGTATGAGCTTAAAGCTAACAGTGTACAGTAAATTATGCACCAAAGTTTAAAGGGAAGAAGATATCTTGAAGAATACGGGTAGCCAAGCACTTGCTGGCAGCCATTGACTTCCATATTTTGGAAAATAATACTATACTATGGAAGTCAATGGGAACAGTCAACTGTTTCATTATCCACATTCTTCAAGATATCATCTTTTATGTGCAACAGAAGAAAGAAAACTCATAAAAGTTTTGGAACAACCTGAGCGTGAGTAAATGATAACAACATTTTCATTTTTGGGTGAACCATCCCTTAAATGCTAAGGATTAGGTTTTTGTTCTAATGATTAACTCTAAGAATGAGCAATAGTCAAGTATCCGGCTTGGCTAAGTATAAGATTGCATGAGCTTTTCTGATCTGCATCAGCAGGGGAAGCATGCACTGAAAGCATGCTTGTGAAACCCTTGATACTTCTCACATACACACACACAATACTGTGCTAAAGGGAAGGCAGAGCCTTTTAACAAGTATTGAATATCACAGCTTTTTTCTCACTTGCTTCTCTCAGTTTTCACCTTCATGCTTGATGTGTAAAAAAAAATACAATGCACTCATTAATTATGTGGTTTTTAAAACAGTAGAAACCCATTATGGACCTGCCATAGACTCAAAACACTACAATGGCTTGTGCTTACAGTCTGTGATGCTGATAAGTGGATGGTGTTCTGTTATGGTTTTAACATTAAAACATGTTTTGGCCTGTAAATCTGCTCTAGTGGTCTGTATGGACGTAATATTGAATATAAAACTAAAAAAACAGCAACAAAACCAGCTCAAATCATTTGAATATGATGAGGCTTTGCTCCAGATTTAGAGGTGTATCATTGTGTATAATTTCTTCTAAACAAAAGTACTTCCTCCTGTCACAGCTTAATATGCAGAAATAACATAAACTATTTACATGTTTATTTCCCTGTTGTGTAAACACTGTGACACTGATCTGTTTGTTTGAACCACCTGACTATGTTAAGATTTGGCTCAACCAATGACGTGAGCTCGAGGCGGGACTATCTGTTTAAGCCGACCAATGGCAGACAAGGAGAGTGTTTGGATTTAAAACTGTTATTATCTTGGTTCCTATGGTTTTTATGGTTAGCAACCATTGAGAACACCTTAACAACCACCTTCATAGCAATCAGAAGACATTTGCAACAGCATATTGGAATGATTTCTGAAGGGTCATGTGACACTGAAGACTGCAGTAATGATGCTGAAAATTCAGCTTTGCATCACTGGAATAAATTACATTTTACAATATATTCAAATACAAAAATGCTTTTTAAATTCTATTAATATTTTACAATTTTTTTGGGCTCTATTTTTGATCAAATAAATGCACCCTCTGTGAGCATAAGAGACTTATGTCAAAAACATAAAAAAATCTCAAACTTGAATTTTATTTTTATGCGAGGCAGAAAGATGAATTATAAGGCGTGTTTGTTTCTTGAAAGGCTTTGTTCACAGTAAGGTGATTACAGATGACATGACAGCGTGTGGTCAGGGAGTGTGCAGAGATATTCCTCTGTAAACACTGTTATAGGTCTCTAATGAGGCCATGAGTGATTGATGATGTGACTGTAATGGCTCCTAACCGGCCATCAGTTAACAAACCCACATCTGATCCTCTGCTTCTGCTTCCACACTCATCACATTAGTCCCGTTCAATTGCTGCTTCAGTGGCCTCAGAGATTAGAAATGTGTGCAAATATTATGTTTCAGATATTTCTGTGTGTTACTGTAAAACACGTGGACTACATTCAGAATGAAATACTGCATACTGAGCAGTGTACACTACTTATTGTTTTTTTTAAAATAGTATGTTAAACATTGTTGTCACATGATTTTTTTTGTACTGGTTAATTCAGAAATTGACATACATAAAATGGTTATTTATTTTTATTCATTTAGCTGACATCATCTATCCAAAGCAACTTAAAAAATGACGAATAAACAAAACGAAGTTAATCAAATAATGGCTTAAAATATTAAGAAGAAAATATGAAAATAAATCACACTTGATGTAACTTATGAAGTATAGAAGGTCAAGTTATTTATTTTATTTTGATTTTATATGTAAATAAAATTGTTAATTTTAAATTATATTGTATTATTATATTTTATATATGTATTTTTATGCTTTATATATAAGTTATTTTCATTATGTGTTTTAGGGCTGCCCCCCTAACATTTTTATTAGATGGTTAGTTGCAAAAAAAACTGTTTGTGTCCATAACGGGCAGGAACTCCAAACGTTCGCTTATCATTCATCAACCTCAAATATGACTTATCACTCCAAAACATGCAAGTAGTAGCAACTTTACACGGCCATCTGCTCTAGATAAAGTTGCGTAGTAGGCGCAATTCAAGTGTTTGGTTGACGAGAGGAGGAGGGGAAAGCGGTTAGCACGCTACTGCATGTGGCATTTTGAAACAAAATTGCGTTATTTTTGCCGCGGGAAATAAGATAATGCATCATCACAACAACTGTCGGGATAATGCCTTTTATTTGTGTGCACTCACAATATCAAGAAAAACTTTGTGTTTTTGTAAAATAAAGCAAACAAACAGCACTTTCTGCCGTTTCTGTCTCCGTGCACTGGAGCACGGCGAAATTCAGCATATAGGCAAAATACAAATAATCTCTGATTGTGTAATCCATATGAAAGGTGCATTTCTCTCTGACGGGTCAGCATCCACTTCCTCTTTGCAGCTGACACACTGACGGAGGAAACACTAGTTTATTAATAAATAAGTAAAATATCTTATTACTGTTTTTCCCCACACATTCATAGACTTTATTTTTGCCGGTGCTTTGTGGCGTGCTTTATGTATGTGCTCGAGTGCAGAATAGGCTATATGATAAAAGCTCATTATGGTTAAGTTCCCCACCCCTAGTATATATTTAATTCATTAAATTAATATAAATGCGTGATTAGGTGACTACCTATAGTGGGGGGGGGGCAGCGCTAATGTATTTATTATCTTTGCATTTTGCATACTTTTGCATATTTTCTTCTTTTTAATTCTTTAATTTGATATCAGTACTGCGATACTTGTTTGAAAAGCTGCTTTGAAAGTGTACTTTTTGCAAACACTGTGTAAAAGTAACTATGATAATAAAAAAATATGCATTCTGCATACAGTTTGCAAACTGCAGAAATAGCAGTCGAAATAGTCTTGCACTTACTTCTAACCCCGATTCAGAGACTCTGAGAGATCAGTGGGAAAAAAATGATTATTTTAGTGTCTGTAGGCCACAGCGAGTCTGTACAAGAATGAGGAAGTGCATACTCGCATTTAATCAGCTGTTTTGTCTGAAATTAAATCATGATTTAGAAGTGAATGACTATGTTTGAAATATAATACTAGCATATGCCTCTTACTATAACCAACTGCATTTGTCTAAATATACAGTGTGCATCCAGGGCAAACTTGAATGAAAACAGTATCCCCCAATGCAGTCCTCGACATGAGCTTTCATTTCCAGTGTAACGAATGAATGAATGAATGAAGCATGTTTGCTTATTTTTTAAGCATACATTTGGACTGTTAAAATGTACAGTCATTTGACACAAAAGAGGATAAAAATGCAAAATGACCAATTCAATTTTGAAACCGATAACTGAACATCACTTGCTGAATATGTAATGAGGTCACGTGACCTTACTGTTGCATACTACTGTTTAAAATGCTGTTTCACATAGTAGTTGAAAACAAAGCAGTATTCAGTAATCATTAAGGAATTGCTTTCTCAACATAGCCAGGTAAACACCAGGTTCATTATGGACAACATGAATTTATATGTAAACATTAATCAAATATTCTCACAGTGCATCTACACTACAGTTTTTAGCTGTAATTATATTTTTTAGTTATGCACTAAATCAGTAACTATGCTATCATTGAAAAGTTTGGGATCGGTAAGATTTATTTTATACTATAATTTTATTAATACTTTTATTCATCAAAAGTGCAATAAATAGATCAAAAGTGAAAGTAAAAAATGTTTAAAATGTTACAATAGGTTTCTATCTTAAATAGGATTTTTAGAATTTATTTTTTTAGAATTTGTTTCCAGTGTATGAAAAATATGATGCAGCGCAACTGTTTTCAACACTGATAATAAAAAGAAATGTTTGACTAGCAAATAAGCTATAGTATGGGACTTCTGAAAGGATTGGGAACTGAAGACTGGAGCAATGATGCTGGAAAATGCAGCTTGATCACAGAATACAATACATTTTACAACTATATTGCAATAGAAAAATTTATTTTAATTTGATACGTTTTTACAATTTCTACAGTTTATTCCTGACTTTTTGATCAAATAATCATGACATGTGGCGCATAAGGAATTTAGTGCGTCTGTCATTATTCCCATCACGCAATAAAAGATTGCATCCACAGCAAACACAGCAGTGACACTACACACACCGTGAACAAACAAACGGCGACAGTGGGCAGCTATTTAGGCTTGTGCGCCCGGGGAGCAGTTGGGGAGCAGTCGGTGCCTTGCTCAAGGGAACCTCAGTTGTGGTATTGATGGTGGAAGAGAGCGCTGGTCATTCCACTCCCCCCACCTACAATCCCTGACAGAACGAGACTCGAACCCACAACCTTTGGATTACAAGTCCGACTCTCTAACCATTAGGACCACGACTTCTCCACGACTTGTTTGCAGCTCTCTAATGTAGGTTAATGGTCACATGACATGAAAGCAATCAAATAAAATTGTCTTTTTAAATATATTTTTATGAAGAAATGAATATATAATTTGAATAATAATTTTTTTTATATTAAATTTTATATGGAATTATTCCTTAATGATGTATTGAGGTGTGAGGTTACGGTTGATTTATGAATTATACCTTAATGAAGTATGCATCAACTGCCAAACCAGTTTGGGACCCTGCTATAGTTTTATGGATTTTTAAAGGGATGGAGTGATTTGGTTTGACAGGACATTTTTAACTAACACTTTGGATTTTTCTGTCAGAGGACATGAACTAGTTATCTTGAGCTCTGAACTGCACACTGGGTCTGAAAAGTGAAAGCAGGGGGATTTTTGACAGTGTTCAGGTTTCCCGCTTTGCTCCAGCACACACATGCACTTCCTCCCCGGCGCTCACTTCCTCTTTCACTTCAGGTGTGGAGAAATAAAGTGAAAGCTCTTCCTGCTCTAACTGAAGCTGGTTTTCTCCTCAGCAAATAAGGAGGTCGCGTGTTTTCTGCTGGACAATGGAGCCGGTTTCTCCTCGTACACGCTGATGGATCACGCAGACTTCAGCAGGCAGCTGCTCAGACAGCGCCACCTGCAGGACAAAGACGCTCCTGCGGACGGGACACTGCTGCAGGTGAGACTCATCCCGCTGAATTGTTTTAAGGTCAGCGCTGGGCTCGTGAACAGTGCTGCGGCTTCATTTTACGGAAGTTTTAGCACCAGTTCCTCTTTATAAATGTATTCAGGACGAGACTTCATACCTGTGCATAAACACTGACAAATAGCATCAAAATCACAGTAAAAGGAGAATAATGTGTATTAGAGGAGCTGGTGTGCGGTTCCTGTGGTGTAAGTATAATTGATTTTTAATAACATTAATAAAACGAGTTAAATTGAACAAAATTCATGCAATTCGATTCTCAGTTCATTTGAGCTTATGAACACCAGCATGTGTAAAAATTATGCAAGAAGTGTATGTTTAAATGAAGTCTAGTCACTATGCTTCACATCCTCCTGGAATGTTCCTGCTTATGAGTTTGGAATTTTTACATGGACTCTATTCCACCATTCACCTCAACCCAAACAACAAAGATTGTTACCCAGGTGTTTAAGTGAATTTAAAAGCTAGGGACATTGTTGGCACGACGCGACCCCCAGACAACCACCACTTATTGCTTTTATTAAACGGTTATTCCATATACGTAGTAAGTTTTCACAGAATAAAACAGAGCAAATAAAGGGTAATGATATTTATAAAAACCGGATTCTTCCACCAAACAATGTAGTTCCTCTGTACTAGTTACATTAGTCTGTACTAGTGATTATATATGTATGTGTTATTCTGTATTTTTTATTTTGATCATTTTATTAATTACACATTATATTATTTTATATTCCTGTTTATTATTGCTAAACTGTACAATTTAGTGTTTAAACATTTTGTGTCATGTCAGCATTTACAACAGTGATCGACACTAATGTTTGTCTACGAGGATTGTTTAATCATGACATCTTTAACTCGATGTCAGGAAACTCAGGCTGTGCATGTTGACTGGTCCGGACTGAAGCTGCCCTGGTTGGATCTGGACTGGTTCATGGACGTTTCATCTCGGATCACGGTTCTGGATCTGTCTCGTAACTGTCTGAGCTCACTGCCATCTGTGGTGCCCTGGGGTCTGATTCATCTGTGCTCGCTCAACCTGTGCCACAATCAGCTGCGAGAGCTTCCCACCCCGACCTCATCGCAGGAGATCATCTGCAGCCAGTCTGTAACGCCTCCATACACCTTTCACAATCAGAAAGCCACACACAGATATAATCATGTTCATAAAACGTGAAAAACATCTGTAGATCCTGTCAGGGCCATTACTGATGGTGATCGGCTCCATGGTGTTTGTCTCTCGCTGATATGTCCTCTTTTGCCCGTGTTTTCTGTAGATTGTCCAATGTGAATGTGTGTGAGAATGAGCTGGAGTGTCTTCCTGTCGGTCTGCTTCATCTCGGCCAGTTGAAGAGGATTTATGCAGCCAGAAACAAACTATCAGCATCTTCAAAATCCCTAATGGTACACACACAAGCACACACACACACAAACAACACACACACAAACATAACAAATGCATACACCCAAACACACACCAACACACCCACACACATACGCACACACACACACTACGCAATACACACACACAACACACACTACGCCTAGCACACCCACACACTACGCATTCACACACACACTACGGCATTCACACACACACACACGCCATTACACACACCCACACACGATACACCACATACACCCGCACACACAAGGAGACGCATAAACACACACACACGCATACAAACACAAACACACACACACACACACACGCACACGCATACACACACAAAAACACACACATATATCTATCTATCTATCTGTCTGTCGGTCTGTCTCTCTGTCTGTCTCTCTCTATATATTATAGATAATATATATATATGTGTGTGTGTGTGTGATAGGAGGTGTGTGGAGAGTTCCGTGGCCCTGGTGTGTATAAGCAATAATAAGGATACTAATAATAATACATGATAAGTTTTATTAAGTAAAAATGTTTTAAGCCTTTCCAAAATTATAAAATATACTTCCTGGAATATTTAAAAAAAATGTTTTATCTTTTTTTGGGCCTCTGTAGTAAACACTTGATTTTGCGCTGTTATTTTATGTTTTATGCAATAAACACAGCAAGTACGCTTGCTTTGTTCCTCTTTTGTTTGTGGCTTTAGATAAAGGCATCTGCTAAATGATTAAATGTAAATGCGCACGGTTACTCGACCGGTTGTTCAGCATCTCGTGATTTTTAAGTGCTTATCATCACAGATCTGTATTAGCTAACAGCCGGCGTTCTGCTGCAGGCACGAACTGGATCGGCCTCCGTAAGCTGCAGGAGCTGGACGTGTCCGACAACAGCCTGACGGACCTGCCCTCCTCCATCCTGCACTGTCTGAAGGCCCTCAGCTCTCTCAACATCAGCAGAAACAAACTCAGCAGCTTCCCCGACCCCTGGGCCTGTCCTCTGGTGGGTCACCGGCACAGGCACGTCCCTTCATGTGATAACACACGTTCCCCCCCAGTGCTGTCTGCGGCCCTCGATAATCAACATATACTTAAATGAAGGATCATAAGCAAAGCATATTATACATGAAACATTATGATGCCTCTACAAGACAAATATGCATCAATTTCAACCGCATCTGATGTGATTGGGTTAAATGAATGCCGTGTATTATCAGTGAATAGCTTGGTATTTTTTGTCAACATATGATGATTATCAGAGATCATTTTTCCCCACAGAAAATCTGCAAAGCTTCAAGCAACCAGATCGAGTTCCTTCCTGACACCATCTCCATCTTCTGGAAGACTCATCTGATGGAGGTGGACATCTCCGAGAACGTCCTGAAGGAGCTGCCCTCATACATATTTGAGCTAGAGGTAAGGAACGGGAGGAAATGTGCTGAAATCACAAGAATTAAAATAAGATACAACGTTTTGACCAAAGAGATTACACAGGTGTCTGGATGTTTGTACTTTATAGTGTTTTTTTTTCTTTCCTAAATCACCAATTATTGTTCTCAATCTTCTCAATGTTATTATTCTCATTAATTGCATGACTGTAATAAAGAATTTTTTTTATTTTTTTTTATTTACAAATAAAAATAAAAAAAATAAAAATGTAGTATTGAAATTTTTTAAATGATTTTAAAATAAAAAAACTCTTTTATTTAAATCCGTAAAAAGCTGGTAAATTTTAATGGATGTATCTTATTTTTTGCATTGTCATAATGGGAGTTTACAGGAGGAAATGTGCTGAAATCACAAGAAATTATAATATTTTGACCAAAGAAAGAGTTATGAAGAGTCTATAAAACTTTAAAGTTTATTTTCTTAATGAACATTAGTCTCAAGGATTGAAGGTCATTATTCTCATTAATCACTTGTGTAATAAGTCTAGAGTTGTGTATATATTATTTATTAATTTTAATAAAAATTTAAAATAATCCATGCTATAATTAAAAAATAAACAATTATTTATCATTAAAAAAAAAGTTTTTTTACTTCTAACCATAGTGTTTTTTTATTTATGTTTAAATCCGCATAAGCAATACTTTATATTTCAATTAATGTTTTAAAAATGTTTTTCATTGTGGTAATGAGATTTTACAGGAATGTCACAATGTTAAAAAACTAAATTTAAATTCTTTCTTCAGAAAGCATTGTGAAATATGGTCATCAGGCGTTGTTTTGACAGGGTTTTGTAGATTCTTCCACTAATAATTTTTCCTGGTACAAATCCTTTAATTCACTAAGACGGAGTTTGGTTTTTATATATTTTTAAAATATAGTTTTTATATGGAATTGTATATTTGAACTCGCAGCACTAGTCCAACCAGTTAATTTAGTCTTGAGCTCTGGTGGCGCTGGCTCACAGAAAACGGCAACTGCAGCACATATGAACTTATCTCCGTAATGATAGACAACACTGAATCAGGGAAAAGCTTCAGTTAACTATAATAGCTTTTACCGAATAAGCAAAAGGCTCCGAGTGTGTCGTGAAGATGTTTAACAAACGTACGGCTGAGCAGCTCGGATGATTTATAGTTGTTGCGTATCATGAACTTCACTTCAGTTTTCACAAGTTAACGGCAAGATGTCAACAAAGCACGGGCCCAGGAGAGAAATAGAGATTGCAAACTATGAAAAAAGAAAGCGTTAAGAGGGAAATGGGAGTTGCGTCATTAAAATTCAATTAATGCTCAAACAAGTTGGACTGGAAAAATCTGTGGCTCTTTTAAACAGCATGAAGGCGGACGATTACACGGGAAAGAGGAGGCAAAAGGACTAGTGGTTATAATTGCATAGGACTTCACATTAGTATTTTATTTTATTTTAGTTTCTATTGATTATTTATTTTTAGTTTTGTGTTTTTCTCATTTATTATTTTTTATTTAATTCTTTATTTTTTTTGCTTTTTTTACGTTATTTGTTTTCTTTTTATTTACTTATCTTAAATTTATTATTTTGTTGGTGGATTTATTTTATCTTATTTTGTTGTCTTATTTTATGTTTTTCTTTTATTATTATTTTAATTTCGTTTTTATTTGTAATTTTATTTGTAGTCATTTGAGAGTATAAAGCAGGGGCGTTACTAATTTACTGAGTAAATACTAATCTAATAGTCAAAAATAATTTTTTCTGCAATCATGTGTTTTCTGTCTGCTATTTAGAATCAGAACTGATGCCAGATTTACAAATAAATCACACTTTTGATCTAATCTGACGAACAGGTTTGCAAAAAGCCCTGAATTTGTTTGCGCTTCATTTTGATTCATTCTGACAGTTCACTCCCGCACTCCTCATGATTTCTTTTCACAGACTCTTCAACGATTTCTCACACTGAAATACTTTATAAGACAGAAAACTAAAAATATTTACCTGAAATCCATTGTAGAAAACTAAACCTGCATATGTCTTTTATCATTCGTCAGCAATGAAGCAATAACACTCTTTACATAACAGATAAATGTCTCGTATGTGCTAATAACAGTAATAAGTCCACGCTTGCGAGATGACTTAAAGTAGCAGTGAGTGCAGGCTCATGTTTGTAGCTGCAGGTGTGTGTGTCACTGAGATCACTGTGTGTGTTTTAGGCCATCGTCTCTCTGAAGTTGTGTGGGAACCAAATCTCCACTCTGCCCTCTCCAAACAAATGGAAATGCTCTTGTCTGCGAACACTAGACCTGTCCAGAAACCAACTGGGGAAGTAGGTCAAACACACACGCACATGTAAATGTATAGACAAAACACACACAAACACGCACTGGGAAAGGTATAGACACAAACACCAAACACACACCACACATGCAAAATGTATGAACACAGACACACACACCACGCAACATGCAAAATGTATAGACACAAACACACACCACACACACACGCACATGTAAATGTATAGACACAAACACACACGCACATGTAAATGTATAGAAGACCGCAAACGCGCATGTAAATGTATAGACACAACACGCACATGGAAATGTATAGACAAAGACACCACGCACAGTAAATGTATAGACACGAACAACACGCACATGTAAATTGTATAGACACGAAACACACGCACATTGTAAATGTATAGAAACAGACACACACACACTAACATGTAAAGTATAGACACAGGACACACCCGCATGTAAATGTATAGACAAAACAACAAACACAGTTAAATGTATGAAACAGACACACACACACCACAACGCACCTATGTAAATGTACTGAGCGACCAGAACACACGCACAGTAACATGTCTAGACCCATAACACCAAACACACCACACACACACACATGTAAAGTTTCGCACAGCACCCACACACACAAGCCCCACACGGCACTGAAATGTAGACACAGGAGACACACACACACGCCACTGTAATGTTAGGACACAGATCCCACACGACCACGCACATGATAAAAGTGTATCAGACACAGACACAACACCACGCATGTAAATGTATGACACAGAGCAATCACCAGAACTACAGCCACATGTAAATGTATCAGCGTATGAGATTACGCAGACAGTCACAGAACAAAGCACCCCCACACACATGTTAAATGTTATAGGACACCGCACACACGATCTACGAATAACAGATGTAGATATATAGGAAAGGATGCACGAAAGCGGTAGTATAGACGACGACACGTGCACACCACAAACACACACAGATGCCACGAAAGAGACACCAGAACACACAACACACACACAGGCCATGTAAATGTACTATTAAACACAACAACATGTAATGACAAATACTACACACACACCCAGTAAATGGTGTATATTACCACACCACACACGACACCATCGTAAGACTGGCTGGTATATCTAACAACAGCACACACATTCAAGACACACAGCACACAACAAGTATGTAAATGGGTATATATATATAACACACAAAAATGGAAATGTATGCACACACGCACACATTGTAAAATGTGTATATTATACACACACACACACATGTAAATGTACATATACACACACACACACACACAAAAAAAAAAAATATATATATATATATATATATTATACACACACAACACACCACACACGTAATGGATATACACACACACACACACACACACACACAAACACTTGAAGGTATATAGTACACCACACACACCAATACACATGTAAATGTACATATACACCACAGAAATCTAATAACACACACCCACATGTAAATGTATACACAAAAAACATGTAAATGTGTTATATATACACACACACAACATGTAAATGTTTATACACACACAACGACACAAACACATGTAAATTGTGTGTATATATATATATATATATATATATATATGTACACACACACACACACACACATCACGGTAAATGTATAGACACCCACACACAACACACGACACACATGTATAATGTATATATACACACACACACACCACACAGACAACACACACACACACACATGTAATGTACATATACACACACACACGTCAATGTAATACACACAACACACAATGTAAATGTTAGACACACACAACAAACACACACACACACATGTCATTATCTACACAACCACACACACACAATGTAAAATGTATATACCACACACCACACACGCGACACACACACACAGTACAAGTAATATACACACACACACGTAAAGTGACAGTGGGGAACAAAGTAATTAGTCAGCCACAATATTTGTGTCTACACACGAGTGCAGGTTGGCGCGCCAGCCCTTACACTGTGGTGTTTGGCGCCCAGAGGGCCTCTGTCCTTTTGCATAGAGTAACTCAAACTATGGAACTATGAGAGACAAAATGAGATCAAAATGAAATCCAGAAAATCACATTGTAGGAGTTTTAAAGAATTTATTGCAAATTATGGTGGAAAATAAGTAATTTGGTCAATAACAAAATTTCATCTCGATGAAAACTATATGGCTCCGCGGTATCGTCCGGGCAGAACTATTGTTCCAGCCACCAATGACAGATTCACAAATAACCTGCCTGAATTATCTCAACTGCTCTGTGTTCCCATAAATACACATGAACTAGACGAAAAGACTAGCAACATGGGCACTATCTTCTAATGCATTAGAAGCTGTTGCCCCCATCAAACTGAAAAAGGTTAGAGAAAAAAACGTACTGCGCCATGGTACAAACCAGTAATAAAACGATTTCCAAGAACATGAAAAACTCGTAGTCTTGAGCTTAAATGGAGAAAAACTAACTTGGAAGTAGGTATGCACCGATACCGATATCGTGTACTCCTACTCGTTAAAATGCCCCGATACCAAAAACCGATACCACACAGCATGGCTCCAAAATTGAAAAACAAATAGAACGACACCGACAACCACGAAAACACAAAGACAGCAGAATGGAAGTTAAAGGTGTCGACTACGAAGTATATGTATGCAATGAATATAATGTTAAACATGCAGTATTAACGCCTGGATTGCTGATGTGCGCGAGCTGATAAACAAGCACGCTGAGTGGATTGAGCGCGCGGCGGCGCAGATGCGTGAGCTTGTCGAGTGAATATATCTTTCGCACAGACATGGAAAGTTTGTAGTTCGGTCTGATATGTCAAAAAGAAGTAAGTAAAACGATGCACAAGTTACTTAACGGTAGGGACAGAGAGAGAGAGAGATCGCGCAATTTTTTGTGTGATCTTTGATGTTCACTCACGTAGCACACGCATCATTTGGATTAAAAATAAATCATAAAAATAAAACCATTCATAGGGGAATTCACTATAAACATCACTTATTTTCAACCTTAGGCATACACGACTTGCTGGCGAAAGTGAA
>JADLZN010003697.1:0-11668 GCA_018155175.1 Sinocyclocheilus anophthalmus
GAAGTTGTAGACACCTCATATATTGAAATCATTATTTTTGTCAATTATAATTGACTGTGACAGTTATTGGACTTTTCACACGTTTCAATTTTGTGCTAATCTATAACCAGCACTACTTAGTACTTTTACACTCAATCGTTCGTCACATAAATTGCAAAACTGGTCACAAATCTGCTGCAAATGCTATTTCACACGACACTCTACTACGTTCTGCCTCCTACACTATCCTCAGTGTCCTCTGACTGTAGGCAGTGTAAAATCAATAGGCTCTTAACAGGCCAGCTAGGCTTATTTCCCAGCCTCAACCTTGACAAACGAGGCAGTGTGCTAATTGATCGGCACAGCCCTCACAATGTTCTCTGCGTGCCACTACGTGCGAACCATCCTTTAACACACACGGTGAGCATGTAGGGTTGATCACTACATCTGCTGCATTGAGCCAGCTTTTAACACATCAAATCATGTCCATGAATCGTCTTCGTGGGACAAACTGTCGATACTGAAGATAGTATATGGGAGGCAGATCATTATGACAGAGTAGATGGTGACGGAGAGATGCACAGGCTAATTTTAGCACAAGTCTCATCTAGTCATGTGAATCTTATACATGTCACATGACAAAGGAATTGTGACTGAGAGGATTGTGACTGCTAAGGTTTTATTTTAAAAATCACCCGTCATTTTTGTTCCTTGACTTAATTTACTTATATATAAATGACATATATAATCCATAATTTACCTAAAAAGTATTTAAAAAATGAGAGCAAATTTCACTTGAATCAATTTACATACTGGGTTGTGCAAAATTCAAAGTTGGTCACCTTTTAATTCATGAGTGTGAATTTAAATATCCACAGGATGTTGAATCGGAATTTACTAAATTCTACACATGCAATGCATTATGGGAAATGTAGTTATTCTGTGGCCCCAATCCATAAAGTCTGTCTGTCTTATTGTTCTATCTTCTATCATTAACAACATCTATAATTCTGCCTTTCTAGTTAAAAAAAATTACAATTACATGAATTTATTAATTTCTACTACCTTACACATTCAAATTTAAATAGCAATTCTGTATCTCTCGTTTTGCTACTCTTAATTTCTATTTCAAAACTAAACAATCTGTGCAAAAATTTTTTAAATTGAACGTTAAAGGCGTTCTCAGTTTCAGAATGGCACACTGATAACGAGTCCAGCATCTCAGGTGGCTGCACTTGTGATACCACACGCACTTAAATTTTCCCAGATTGGAATGAAGAGGCTTTTTTATTCCTTAGAAAAAGAATGAAAGTGTGTACTTCCCACAGATGGGGATACATTATGTTATTTGTTGATTTGCAGAGAGAAGCGTACACAATTTGTTTGCTAGACCCAGATTTATGATGACAGTTTTTTCTGTTGTTGTATCCTCCTTATGGGGGGATAACAGTACAGACATTGCCTAGCTTGATGTTTGCCTGCGTGTGTGTGTGTGTGTTGTTCTGTGTGGTTTTGGCTTAGAAAAAGAAACCTTTTGAGCCCACAGCCCAGCTGCCCATGTTCTGGCCAAGAGGGAGAGAGAAAAAAGAGACAGATTGGGGAGGACACACTTGTTATACAGCTTCTTGTAAATAACTCATCCCGTCCTTTGATGTTACAACATTCACACACCACACCACACAAAGAGAACAATATATAAAACTTTTGTAACACTTTTCCATAAGGTTTTAGTTTTTAACATTATATAAGTTAACATGAACAATATTTATATAGTATTTATGAATCTTAATTAATATTATGTTCAAAATTGACCACTACATTATTAATTAAAATTTATAGTTAATATACATCAGTTACTGTACCATGAACTAACATAAACAATTTTTTAATAACACAAATAAATACAGTAAAAATATGTTATTCATAGTTAGTTTGTTAGTTGTGAATTAACTAATGTTAAAAACTACATTGTTTAAGTATATTAGTTAACATGAACAACAATTATATAGCATTTATTAATGTTAATTAATGTTAAGTTAAAAATGTTTTAATACATTATTAAAATTTAAAGTTGTATCTTAACATTAGTTTATGTACTGTGAATTAACATGAACATGAAAATTTTAATGTTAGTTTTAAATAACATTTAACAAGATTAATAAGTAATCTAAAAATATATTGTTCATTGTCAGTTCATGTTAGTTAATGCATTAATTAATGTTAACCAAAGAGACCTTATTGTAAATTGTTGCCAACACATTTTATGATCTATAACCTTTTATAAAAATTATTTTAATGATCTATAAGCAGTTGTGAAAATTATATAAAATAATGTTACCAGTAAAATACATATTATTTTATATTTATTTATATATTTTTTATCTATTGCTATTTTAAGTGTTTATGTAGTTAATAAAACCTTACTTTTATCACACTTGACATGGTTCATTGTTTTGCTCATAACTGGAGTCACTTAATAATGCAGATTTATGCTACAAGCTCTTTGTAGAATTGTACAGTAAGAAAGTTATTTCCTTTAACCAGGAAATTAACGTTATTAGAATTGACAAACAGTTGACCCTGAGAGGTCAGCTTAATATCTACAGCGGATCTAAAATATTAATAATTAATCATAACTAGTTATAATTAACTATTCATATTTCCCATGAGTCGGATTTGATGTGCGTACAATATATATTATCTAATATATATATATATATCTATATATTTATATTTATTAGATAGTAGATTATTTTTAGGGTGTCCAAATTAATAGTTTCTTCGATGCATTCGCGATGGCAGGACGAGACGCATTCGGTATTGGTTCAGTAAGAGACCATAACTGATTAATAATGTACTGACGGCTTTTCTTGCATCATTTGTCGCAATGCGTGCGTTGTCCGTGTAGCATACATTAGGCATTTCGCTTGAAAGTGCCGTCTGCACAGAAGATTAGTGTATAACATCAAGTACACCGCGAGAGCGATAAGAGAAGGCAGAGGATCCTTATTGCTTTCTAACGCTCTCGCGGTTTATGTCATAGCCCTGATCATTCTGCGCAGCGGCCACTTCACTCAACGGGCCTCATGGCGGAGGGGGTGAGTTGCGAGTAGCTAATTTTCTCCAACTAATATTTAAAGTCGACATCTGGTTACTCTTATACTTTTAAAACAACCTGGTAGCATGACCTGGAGAATACACCCCACTGTTGTAAATCAGTCACGCACATAAATAATGCAGGGGGTAATACCCTAACTTGAGAACCACGTCAGGTACAGTTCATATATCTGACTGCTTATATTTATTTACAAAATTGTATACATGTGAAGTAACTATCACTAGCATAGCCAGAAAAGGGACTCTTGGATGTGCATCAGAAAAACTGGATGTGCCATTTTTATTGTCAGATTAATGTGCAAAAAACCCTGCCTTTGCGTATCACTATCGTTACAGAATTGACAGGGCTCATGTGTAAAACTATACTTCTTAGGCTCGCCACATAACCATAAAACTATATAAAATATAACTAAACATTACACTCAGGATCGCCAACAACATAATCATAACACAGTACCTGCCCGTATACCCCAAAGCGGCCCCGCCATCGAGGGAAGAAAGGCACCAGAGGGGGGTGCTGAGTACCAGCGCGACCCCCACCGACGAACCAATCATCCAGCCTTGAAGGACAAGGTCGCAGCGGAAAATTCTACACGAGCACGACATTCTCGGCGGCTCAGGAAAGCATAGCCGTCATCTCTGGGTCTGGCTCAGACAACGCTGTCACACCCGAAGGGGGCAACGCAGTCGGGTCATCATCCCCGGAGAGAGAGAGCTCACCCTCCGATGCAGCGATCGACATCTGGTCGTGAGGGGGCAGACCAAAGGAATATGGGTGGTTCCCTCTAGCGCGCTCCTCCGGCTACGGAATGCTTGAGGGCTGAGGAATTTCCCTCAAATCACCTCTGACTCCACCGGAAGCAGCGACGCCCTGGGTGCCGAGATAAACGCTGGATCGAGGCAGAGGCAGAGGGACTCCACCACGTTTGACATAGCGGAGTCTTTTGTGCAACTCTGAGATGGACATGGCCCCACAGAGAGCACATGCACCATCCACGATGCCTCCTCAGCGTGACTAATGCCCAAACACGTGAGGCAGCGATCGTGACTGTTCTGAGGCGCCAGGTAGCAACCACATCCAGAAACGCATGGATGATAAGACATCTTTAAAAAGACGCGAACACCCGTGTTGCTCTTTTAGTGCTGAAGCACGCAGGGGAGCTGGCCACCGCACACTCCTGGTGTGGCTGTCTCTACCCGCTGGATCGTTGCCACTGAGAGACCGTGACCACCGCTGCTGACTGCCGTAAAACCCGCATTCATGTTGCATTCACTCGAAGAGGGAGATGGTTACTGCCATGTGTTTTGAGTTTGAGCTCCGTCAAGTTAATTCTTTGTCGTCTCATTTTTTATCTTAAAATCAATTGTATACACCATCATTTTCGTTTCTATAATGTGTGAATATATCCCCTATCGTATGCTACAACAAAAACAATCAGCGCGCCTTGTTATCACTAACGTAGTTTTATTTTGATTTCCTGAGTCCGCTATTAGCATATAGCCCGCATCGCCAGCGTGGTTGCCGCTAATCTCGCTTACATTATTAATACTCTATTCACACACATTACCATTGTTTTACTCAGTTACTTGCTTTAATGGCGGATGTGTGTCTACCTTTGAGTGCAGGTGAGGACACGTTCAAGCTGCATTCGATGCAGCTCGAGCTGGAGGCTGTGGAGAAGCAGATCCGCGACCTGGTGGAGAGGCAGACCCAGCTGAGAGAGTGGAGAGCCGCGCTGGAAACATCCCAGGCTTACGCTCACAAGTCCGAGGACGATCATCGTGTCAGGACCGCTTCCCACGTATCGACGAGGACACGAAAGGTTCAGTAGACTTTTTGCTTTAAATGAATGGTTATTGTCATGGTGTAAAGAACAGAAACTGCTCTTTGTTAATAATTGGAATCTTTTCTGGGAGCGTCCTAGGCTTTTTCGCGCTGATGACATGCACCCCAGCAGAATCGGAGCGGAACTCATGTCGGACAACATCTCCAGGACGCTACGCACCATATGACTAGTAAGTCAAATCTCAAATAACTGCCCTGATGACTTGTGTTCTACCCGCTTAAATGATAGAAGTACTTGCGCTGTACAATCTATAAAGACTGTGTCTGTTCTCCGAATAGTGAGGTCAAAATATAAATTTAATTTGATTAAACCAACGTGATTAAACCAGAAAAATGTAAAATAAATGAACAAAAACAATTTTTAAAGTTTGGGCTCCTAAACATTAGATCACTCTCACCCAAAGTAGTTATTGTAAATGAAATTATCACAGATAATCGTTTTGATGTACTCTGCTTGACTGAAACCTGGCTAAAACCTAATGAATATGTAGTTCTAAATGAGTCTACTCCACCAAGCTACTGTTATAAGCATGAGCCCCGTCAGACTGGTCGTGGCGGCGGTGTTGCAACAATATATAGTGATATTCTCAATGTTACTCAGAAGACAGGATACATGTTTAACTCATTTGAAATACTAATGCTTAATGTTACACTGTCAGATATGCAAAAGAAATCTATCGTATCTCTTGCTCTGGCTACTGTGTATAGACCACCAGGGCCATATACAGATTTCCTAAAAGAATTTGCAGATTTCCTCTCAGACCTATTGGTTACTGTTGATAAAGGGCAAATTGTCTGAGATTTTAACATTCACGTTGATTATACAAATGATGCATTAGGACTTGCATTTACTGACCTAATAAACTCTTTTGGAGTCAAGCAAAACGTCACCGGGCCTACTCATCGTTTTAATTATACGCTAGATTTAATTATATCGCATTGGAATTTATCTTACTGATATAGATATCGTACTTCAAAGTGATGATGTTACTGACCATTTCCTTGTATCGTGCATGCTGCGTATTACTGATGTTAACTATATGGCTCCGCGTTATCGTCAGGGCAGAACTATTGTTCCAGCCACCAAAGACAGATTCACAAATAACCTGTTTGATTTATCTCAACTGCTCTGTGTACCAATAAGTACACATGAACTAGACGAAATGATTAGCAACATGGGCACTGTCTTCTCTACTACATTAGAAGCTGTTGCCCCCATCAATTTGAAAAAGGTTAGAGAAAAATGTACTGCGCCATGGTACAACATTAATACCCATTCTCTCAAGAAAAAAACTTGTAGTCTTGAGCGCAAATGGAAAAAAACTAACTTAGAAGTTTTTAGAATTGCATGGAAAAACAGTATGTCCAGCTATAGATAGGCTCTAAAAGCTGCCAGGGCCGAGCATATCCACAAACTCATAGAAAATAACCAAAACAATCCAAGGTTTTTTATTTAGCACAGTGGCTAGATTAACAAATAACCAGACGCCACCCGATCTAAATATTACCTCACAGTTTAATAGTAATGACTTTAATTTCTTCACTGATAAAATAGATAAAATCAGAAATACAATAACAAATGTAGATTCTACAGCGTATAATACTTCAGCTTCATTCATCGCACCAAAAGATAAACTGCAGTGCTTTACAACTATAGGACAGGAAGAGCTAAATATACTTATCACTGCATCTAAACCAACAACATGCCTGTTAGATCCTGTAGCCACTTAATTACTGAAAGAGTTGTTACCTGTAGCAGAAGAACCGCTTCTCTATATTAACTCGTCGTTGTCTTTAGGTCACGTCCCAAAACCATTCAAGCTGGTGGTTATTAAGCCTCTTATTAAAGGGATCCCTGGGTACTAAGACTTGTATGGCTTACTAGATTACAGTTGCCCCAAAGTATAGAAATATAATATACAATTAACAAAATATGTCTTAGTTCTTATAAAATTTATTTAAAAAATCGGTAGTAGTAGGCCGCCATTGTTGTTGACAGCGCAGTGCATTCTGGGCTGTGACGTCAAATGGTTGCACCGATCACCGCTTCGTTATTTTGATTCTGCTATGTTACAAAAAATGTCATCTGTTCAGCCTTTTCAATTTGAGCCAGAGCACGAAATTAGTGAGGATGAAAACATTGAAGACGTTCAATGTCAAATCAATCAAAACGAAGACGATCGGACGGTTTATGAGGCGAGAGTGGGGCAAAATGGATGGTGTCTCTGTGGCTATTGCTTGCCGATGCTGACCGAGAAGGAGAGCGTTTGCTGTAAGGAGCTGCAATTTTTCGCTGTAGCTGTTCCAGGTAAGTTTATGGATCCAACTTTAGTTGTATGATTATAGCGTGTAAAAATCGTCTATGTCACCTGAATGCATTACACAATGAAACATGCTAAGATGCTACTGCTTTTATGCTATTACAGATATCCCGTGCATCACAGCACACACGAGTTTTGAGGCAGTCTGTCTCAATCGAGACGTATTATGGGCTGCCCTCGTCAGTCTCCATGACAGGGAGAGTGCCGACTTGCCGAATTGGAACCAGGTGACAAATAGGCAAGTCTGTACATCAACCCTCGCGTTTAACTTTACATTTAAAATCATGTATCTATTTTTACATTTAAACTCTTTTGTTATCCAGCTGTGATATTTTGCCTGAAATGACCATTTCATAACAGCTGTGGGTACTTGCATAAAATGTTTCATGGAATAATTTGTTACATTACTGGTAATTTGTATTTTTCTGACCAACATTATTAAAATGAATGAAATGTCACCTAATAGTCTGTGTTGTATTATTTTGTGCATGTTTTTGTCTACAATACTTTTATCATGATGTAGAAGACATAAGGGGTATTAGATGAAAACCTTTGTAGCCTGGTTTCCTTGTGATTTTAAGTTTTACTTTCCCTATTGAGTACAGAGTATAGTAATTTCAGACAATGGAGAACAGAAGGATGTGTAGATTCAGCTTACCTTTGTAAACCATGAGACTGACTTCACAGTCTAAGAAGATATTCAAATTGAACATAAGTACTTTGTTTAGAGGCCTCTGTAATTTTAAAGGTTAAGGCAACATAACTTGTTAGTATAAATGTTCCAAAACCTGTTTTTAGGTCTTACAGATATGCTTCATATCGTCAGTTCACATGGTGGATGCATGGCAGGCTGGGCAGAAGAATCCGCAGAGTCATTCCATCATGTGCAGTTAACAAAATAAGAAACATCTACTCTGAACCAGATGGAATCTATGCAGGGTTCGAAGATGTAGATATTGATTATACAGAAATAGACCAGGCATGGAGAGACTGGTGATTTTTAAGCTCTTGTATTGTTCAGATTTACAAAACATTTCATCAACAGAATGAGTTATGTACAGGCATTATCAAACAATGTAAACTTTGTACAAGATAAATTTAAAATAAAAGTTTGTGGATTTGAAAAATGCTGGTTTGTGAAGATCCCCCCCCCCCCCAACCAAACAAAAAACACGTCAATCATCCAGGTTCTTGTTAGAGTTGGGGTTAGAGAGAAGTCCCGTTGATATGACTCGACTAACAGACAAGAATGCTGGTGTGTATGCTATGTGTTTGTATAGATGCAGCTACTTGAAACGTGAAAACTGCTGTGTCTGAAATATGATCTGTGATCTGGATGCTCTTTGCTGTGGTGCCATGATGTGTGTTCTGTCTAGTGTCATGTCCATGCTCGGCTTTAACTCCGTCACAGAGGAGAGAACATCTGCCACCATTGCCATCATGTAGCCATAGTCCTTTTTAACAGCCACCGGTCTTGCTCTGAATGACTTGTGAACTTTGCTCCAGGCGGGGGGGGAGGGAGAGAGGGGAAAAAGGGGAGGGAGGGGGGAGATTTTGAACTTAGGTTCACCAACAGTCTCCCCATCTTGAAACACTGCCCGTTTAAAACAGAACATATAAATATACATTAAATGTTAGAGAAGCAGTTTGCTGTAAATTATTACAAATAATTGTAACAAACAGTGGGTGCAAAAGTTGGACACCACATCAAAAATCTGTGATATTTTTATGTAAACTTGGAAAAAATCAGGTTCAAGTTTGAGAATTCTACAAGTTCTGACATGTAAAGTGAAGAAGAAACATTTCAGATTCTAAACTATTTCTAGGTCAGAAATCAAACTGAAGCTAATTAATGTCACTGATTGCATTAACTCATTTGTACAAAGCTTGGATCTCCATGTTCCAGTAAATCAAGCTGCAGCCATTGTTCACCTGTTATATGGCTTTGCCTCAAGTTTCCAGCAGAACATTGCTGACTAAGTATCATTTTGATAATGGGAAATATGGCATCAGAACTAAATTTAAGTGTCAGAGGTCAGATTGTTATTCTAAACAACAAGGGACTCAAATCATGGCTAGACGGTAGTGCTTAAAAAGGAGAGCTGTGTCAATAGTACACTCACCTGTTCCCTGTTTGCATTGTTGTTATGATCCAGAGCAGCAAGCATGGAAGCATGGATCATCACATCATATCCAAAATGTGTTCTCTTCGGAAGGTATTTGAGGTACATGGAGTGGTACACCTGAAACAAATATGTAAAAATGTTAAATTGTGTGTGAAAAATACAACAAAATTATTTTTTAGACGCAACCTCTGTAACACTGTTTAAAACTACTAAACATACCTCTAGTGTTGTAGTGTGGATGCACTTTGTCAGGTGGTCCAGGTCTTTCAAAAGTCGCTTGTCTCTAATAGTCCTCACCAGTGCTTTGTGGGCTTCAGATCCTGGACTCAACCAAAGCTTCGTTCTCTCTGTCAGCTCATCAAGGGGCTCATGAGCACATCTATGGTAATGCTTGTTGCCTGGCCAGTCATGCCGGTTGGTAACATGGTGTATTACTGACACCCACTTCTCCTTCAGCACCTCAGCATTACCCTCACACAGGTTTGGGCACTCCACCATAAATGGTTAACAATGGATGGTATCCACTCTCCCAGGCCCACACATTCTTTCCTCTTAGCTGCAATGGCCAGTTTTTTCGACACTCCTTTTGCCACATGCCAGGGGTCAAATTCATGGTGTTTTTCTGGGTTACTGGCCCTCATTTCTTTGACAATTTGTGGGTGCCTGTCCGTGGAAATGGTAGAGACCTTCACTCCATTTTCTTCTATGGATTTTAGAGCTTCCTTAAAACCTCTGATCTCCATGGCATTCGAGCTTGAAACCTGGGTGCAGCTTATCACTTTGAAGTCTGCAACTTTTTGACTCTCCACATCTATAAAAGTGTAGGTGCAGTATTTGGCACAATGACCGGGAGAGTCACACCGGCCATCTCCACAGAGGACAACTTCTCTTGACTTCATACTGCTCAACACTGCATTCTGTTCTTTGGCCCATGTCTTCTCAATAGCTGGGAACACATACTTCTTCCTAAGTGTTGTGTATGTGTCTTCGCTTATTGTTTTGAGGTTCATGTTCTTACAAAACCGTTCAAATTTAGCAAAGTGAATGCCACTGAAAAACACAGACGCTGCCAATAGCAGGTTTCCAACACCCTTGGTACTGCTGACAGTAGGCTGAGACTGCCATCTGTAACTACAGCCATTAGCACACGTGAGCTCCAGAGTCAGCTGTGATCCTTCATTTTCCATCTCCTTCATATCCTCCATGGCAATCAAAGAGCCACACTTTATACAACGCTGTAGTAATTTTTTTTAACTGTTCCTCAAAAACAACAAACAGCCTGTCTTTATGGCTGTCATTTGAAGTTTGAGATTCCTGGGTGCTTTGAGAAGGCTCAGACGAGCTTGCATTGTATTCTGAATCAGACTGTATATCTTGTGGTTGACTTCCCTCACTAAATTCATTATCTGAAAAGAACAGATCCTGGGACTGACCACCCTGATTTACTAGTTCACCTCCCTCACCCTCTTCAGCAGGCACTGCAGCATAAATATGGTCGGTGTTAACCGAGTCACACACATCCACTGAACACTGTACTGCTGCGTCACACTTGTCAACATCCGTCTGCGTTGTTGCATCAACCATAACTGAATAACACTGTACACTTACTGACCGCAGTGAAACTGACGAATTGTCCAGCTCCTCCGCGAATACGCTTGAACTTTCTCCTTCTGTGGCTATGGTGTCATGTTTACATCCTACCAGGATAGCATCTAGCGTTTCTTGTCTCTGTCGTTTCTCAGCGCGGATTTCACTCGATATCCGGGTGCGTTTAGACTCCTTGTGGGGGAAAATCGATGGTACAGCATTTGGTTTAAGTCTACGTTTAAATCCGTCGGCACACGTAAGTTCTTTCATTAGCTGTGGTCTACTAAAGGCCTCAAAGGCATCAGGGCTAAAGTGGCGAGAACACAGACGAGGGTCTTTGGGAAGTTGTATTCGTCCACAGGCATCTTCCCATTCTTTTCTCCTCTTCTTGTCGCTAGGAAAGCTGTGAAGACTTACATCGCTGCTCTTGTTGCCCTTCGACTGAAAATTACAGCCAAAAGCCGCACAATGTGGCATCGTATCCGTGTTTTATATTATGAGTTGTGTCAAAATAGCAACAGGTAGCGCCAGTAGCTCACCGAGTGCAACCATTTGACGTCATCGAAATAATGGCGCCCCCCACAGTCCAAAATAAGCAAAAGACGATGTGGATTTTTGAACTAACGTAAATCTTTCATGTTGTTTCTACTACATTTTTCATTAACTGACATCATTTACGTTATTTTAAGCCA